>JAZKJV010004062.1:20000-183193 GCA_037367405.1 Ottelia alismoides | reverse complement strand
TAATTTTATTTGGATTAAAGATCACTAAAAATCGTAGATCCTGTGCTGAACTGTTGTCCCTGTATATGTTTCTTCGCATTTGCATCACTTTGCATCTCATTGCATTGTACATTTCCTCAACGCAGAAATTAATCAAGCATTGATTAATTATTTAATTTGATTCAAAAACCATGCAACTAAAAATCACCGTTCCCTGAGTTCGACCTTGGTATACTTGACAAGTAAAAATATTCCACAACATTCAAAGATTGTGGTGTTTTGATCAACCGATTTTCACCTCCTATACTACAATTTGAGATTATTAAAGAGGCAGGTTTCGCGTTCATCAAATGGCGCCGTTGTCGGGAACGACGAATTTTTAGGGTTTTAAATCATTTTTTGTAATTAATTTTTGTAAAATTAATTTTTGTCATTTTCTGCATTTTATTCTGCATCTTTTCTTACTTTAGATACTAGCCGCAATTTCCCTCTTTGCAGAAACTACTAGGAGCAACATTTTGGAATTCAATTCAAGGATCTGCAAGGAAGGAGATTAAGTTTTAATTTTTGTAAAGAGAGAGCTTAGTCTAGGTTTACTTTTCTGCATTATTCACAGGGTCCCTCTCTTCTTGTACCCTGTTGATTTGTAATATTCAGGAATGGACTCTCTGTGGCATGACGTAGAATTTAGGAGCACATACGCTAGATTAGAATTATTTGATTGTGCTCGTAATTCTTAGGCCACACATTCACTAACTATACGCACTATAGACCGTTCAACATTAGCCAAATTCTTAAATCAATTCTTCACGCTAATAGAACTATCTGCTTAGGGTATTTTTCATCTGTGCATATCATTTAGTGTAATTTAAATTCCTTGTCTTGCATCCCGCATGAAGAACGCAAGGATCTACTGTAAGTCTTCTTCTTAAGCATGCATCATTGATTTACATCTGCATTGGCTTTTTCGATTCTCCTTTCTCAACAACTTAGGAAATACAGAATTGGGACTGTTCGTTAGGCATGAATTTTTGTGCTCACGTAAACTTCAGTGATAACCTTAACCTTATTCTAAAATTGGGACTGCTAATCAAGGTGATTGTAAATAAAATTGACATAAAATTAATCTGTATTTGGTGGAGAGGAACCCACTCATTGTTTGTAAGGACCAGAATGCACACTTAGGAAAGAGCCCAAAACCGAAGTGCTTCATTCAGACTACTGATTTTAAAAACAATTAGCTACTTTTCAGTGAGGGTCTCGGGTAGCCGTTTGCGGTCTGACTTCCATTAGAAGAGTAGGTGGTTTAGAGGGACACCGTGGAAGGCTCCGTCCTCAAGTAACACGGGTGGCCATTTAAACGATCCGTACTTACACCTATATTGGCTGAAAGTAGGTGCAACTAGTTGTATGAACTCGGGACAATCTTTGTGAAATATTTCAGCACCTAACAAATCCGCTTAATTTTCAAGATTGTTTTGTCATTAAATTAAAACTGAAAAGATAAGCGGCCGAACCCTAACGTGCCTTCACCAGTGTTGAGTGGGTGAATCAAGGTGTTTGTTTTGTGTTTGATTTGTGTGCGTCAAAGACCTTGCAATCACAAGCAAATTGTGGTTCGCTAATTATTCCATCCCTCTTTAGAAAGATGTCGGCACAATGGTCTTCTTTCCCTGATCTCCACGACCATGTCCCGATATTCTTCTTCTCACACTCCTCAGGGGAGCCTACTCTTCAAATCAGGTTTCCCTCAGCCATCATTCTCTTCCCGCCCATACATCCCACCCTATGACCACACTTCTTCTTGGAATATCCCTCTCTCACATTCTGACAATCTTATGGACATGAGAGAGAGACTAGAATCGAGGATGAACAATAAAGTGACCGATATTGATAGTAGAACACGATTTTCGGTTACCATGATCTCACAACCTCTTGAACCATCCCCTACTCAAGATGACTATCCTCTTGAGTACAATCAACTTTCCTTCGACAATCCACTAGAAAATCAAAGTCAAGGAAATATAACTCATGACCAGACCATAATGTTTATGAACAATCAATACTCTACTCGAGGTTACATGCCAGAATCACAACACATGGAGAATGATTATTCGATCACTAGTCATGAGATGTTTGAGGATGAGATTTCTCGGACTAATCATCGAGCGGACACTTTAACTGAGAGAATATATGATCTCATCCAGTCCATGCAGAATTCAGAAGAAGTGAGGCCACCATCATACGAACCACTAGATCATCACAATCAGACACGACCACTGAACTCTGACCCCCCGAATGACCATATTACAGAAAATACCCAAAAAATGAAAATTTTGAAAACTCAAAAAAAATTGGACAATTCTGAAATGGAAGTATTTTGCAAGAGTTTGATTTTAGAGCTTCCATTAATCAAAGCCATATAATATGTGCCCGATCTTAAGAGATTTGTGAATGAGTCGACTGAACCCCAAAAAGACAGGCAAGAAAAATCCCGGACTGAATATCATGTCATATCTATGGCTAGTTCTTTGGTGATGAGTCATAAAATCAAAAGCCGCAAAGTCAAGCGGTTGAAACGGATCACATGCGAAATTGAGGATTCTACATTCACTCATGTTTGGTTAGACGACGACTCCACATTAAACATCTTCCCCAAGTCAGTCTTTGACCAACTCAAACTCAGACAACTCAAAAAGACTAGGGTGATCGTTCAATTACCCGATCGATCTACCAAAAGACCGCGGGGGATCGTTTCTGTCGTCGTAAATTTCTGAGGTAAAGAACATAAAGTGGACTTTATTGTCCTCGACATTGAGCACCCGAAAGGTTGTCTGAGTCTCCTATCATTTTAGGAAAGTCGTTCTTATCCTTCGCTAAGGCGATCGTCGATTGTGAGACTCAGGAAATCAAGTTCCCGAACTCGGACCACAATGAACAAACCCCCAATGATACGACTTGCTCTGAGGAAAACCAACTTGAAACCGACAGTTATGATCAAGAGATAAATATTTCACATTATCAGACATCTCCGTATGACACACTGATACTAGGAGAGTCACCTAAAAGACTGACTGTTGGACAAACTTCAGATTCTCACCACCCTATCACTGCTCCTAAGAAAAATCAAGATTTTGGAGCTTATGAAGAATTGGACCATATTATTGAAGATCATTACGATTATTTGAGTGGTCCAATCTTTGAGTCGGCAGAAATTCATGAGATACTTGAACCATATAAGGAACCGACACTGGAAACATCCAATGTCACCAAAATTCACGATCATCCGGAAGTGACATCAACACCCCCAGCCATAAACCACAAAATCACCAGGAACAATCTCCCTCGACCGAAGCCGTGCATGACCCTTCAAGAATTGGTCGACTTTTACGGGGATTCATCTGATGAGGAACTCACAAATACCACATCGGTTACTCAAGACAGGGAGATGAAGACTGTCCAACTTCCTCCCAACACTTCCCAAGGAAACAAACCAACCAAGAAAGTCACCTTTGACCTTAGACACCAGGTGATTTTCTGAAGAGTCCTCGTCCGATCATGATGTGGTTCATCAGATAAGTGCAATAGGTACAACTCTGATACAAGGGCACTTACCTCTGATCGACAAAATTTGGAGATCCTCTGTAGACGACTACTATTCTCCTGAGGACGACTCTGACGATGGCTGGTCTTCTTCATAAGCCTCCTCTTCATTGCCCTCACATCTCCATTTTATCTCCCTCCACACTCCCGCAAGAAGGTCCGTCGCAAAACCTCCTTGATCTTGTACATCCGCAAATCTACCCGGTTCCCCATCTGTAATTAATCCGATTATACTTAGGCTGACCTGAGCCTAAGTATAGGGGGACCGCTACCATTGTTTATACATCACTTCTCCTCTTTATATTTTTGTCCCATCTATACTTAGTACGAGCTATGTCTACACTTCACTTTATGCCATGAGGACTTAGCACAAGCTAAGTATAGGGGGGGTGTTTGTATATATTTTATCTACTTTATCCATAGCTCGTACTTAAATCATTTTTATCTAACATCGGGGATGGGTACAAGTAGTGTGTATAATACATGTTTTTCAAAAAACAAAAAAAAAAACAAAAAACACCCAAAAAACTTTTTGCATTAAAAAAATCATCACTCATGGTCTTGCATTTCATCAAGCATTTCATGCATTCCTTGGTTGATATATTCCTGACACATTCACCACCACTCAAGGCTTGAGGATTTTTTAGGACACTTAATTTCTGAGATCTTGAGATTCTGAGTTAGCCAGCCTTAGTCATTAGGGTTTTTGAACTTAATAACCCACACTTCCAATAGTTTGAAAGATTTGAGCGCTATATTGCACTCTTCATCTCTACCTTCAAAAAAAGAATATGATCAGCACAATCACTCCTACAACTGCATGATTGATGAGATGAGAGATATCACTTGAGGAACTAGGACTGGAGATTTGAGTTTAGACCCGATCTAATGATATTCGAGGATGGGATAAAGTTAATGAAGGCTGCAGAAAACCTGAGTGTCAGCAAACCCCTAGCCAATATGTGAACAAGATTCATATGCTCTCTTTGATAAATGACCTAAGTGCCAGGGTGTGATGAAACTTAATGAAAATTGTTGATCAGTGTGCGCCAACTCTTGGTAAAAGCAGTGGAGCTAGCCAGCAAAAAAAATAGAAATGTCAAAGAGAAGCTCTATCATCCAAAGATAAATTCTAAATGAGCTTCCACCAATGGCGAGCGCTCCCAAACATTTTCAAATTGTCCACTTGGACCAAGCGCTAATTAGGACCAAGGAGTCGGGCTAACACCATAAAAGGGTTCTGCATCGTAAGCGATACAAGTCTGGGTGTCGAAGGTATCTTAGATACTCAAAAGAGACACACCCCGGTGTACTCTCAGAAAAACAAGTGCAGACGACTCCAAATTCTCTTGACGGACACATTGATCAACAAAATAAAATATACTGTGTTGAGTAATAAGGCACTCGAGAGGCACCTTGTTCCAATGAAAGGGAGATAAAATCAGACATAATCCTATGCCCTCCATCATCTGGCCGTCCATCTACACTTTCAAGTCTGACAAACTAATGAGACGGTTGACTGAAGCAAGAATAGACTTATTCCCTAGTGTTGAGGATTAGGTCTAGAGGAGAGTCTCTTGGATTGGAACTTTGGGTGATGTCTCGACTTGACTTTCATGAATGCAGTACACTAAAAATCACATCTTTATATTATATGTACAAACAGAGAGTCTGAAAATTAGAGAGGTTGGATTCCTTTTGATTAAAGCTTGGTTGAGCCCAAAATTTTAGGATCTCTCAAATTAGGGGTCTTCTATGAATTAAGCCTTGAAAATTCGCTTGCACAGTCAGGGGATGTATTCAATTAAGTCATTCATTCATGCTCGGGGACGAGCATGGTCTAAGTATAGGGGTATGATGAATCCCGTATTCATCATGCTAAAATTAGTCATTTAGGCTCTGTTCCCCAACATTCATATGCATTTAATCATTAATAGAGCATTATTAGCATTCATACATGTGTGAATAATATTTGCATTTCATTATGCATAAATTGCATTAAAAATCCCAACTGTAAATTAGCCCAAAAAGCCGCTAACTTTTCCTATTTTTAATTAATTCATCCTAACTCCGATTGACCCCAAACGACCTACATTGTGTAGATATTACTAACCTTATTAAATAAAAAATACAAAAAAATACTAACTCCAATAAGTGTCAAATAATCCCAAGTCTAGCTTCACATCTGACAGACTAAAATGAGCATATCTCCTACATACAATGTCTGAATTTGGTCTAGTCACTTTTAAAGTACTCCATTTTCAAATACCTTCAAAACAAGACCAGTTTCATAAAATTCGGAGCCCATTTGTGAAAGTTGGGTTTTGGGCCTCTTTTGCGCATTTTGATTTTTTGCTATTTTTGACCTCAGTTTTTATGTACATAATTAATCCTTTTAATTTTATTTCTTTTTCATTTGTGTTCTTTGATGAAAGTTTAATTAAGCGACATAAAAATCCAAATCCAGATCAAAACTGAAATCAAAGAAACTGACAGAGTCTAAGTGTCCGTTGTCGGTCTGTGCAAAATATGTGTGTTTCTTTCTTTTATTTTATTTTCCTATTTTCGTATTTATTAAAAATCCCAAAAAATTAGATTAGTGTATGATTAATTTTCTTATATTTTATCGTATTTTTTTCTATATTTTTTATCCTCTCGAAAACCACCAACCAAAAATACCATTTCGCACAGAAGACCTCTTTTGCTCCTGAATCCTTCATGAAAGTTGCCGATATCGACGAGACGAATAACTTTCGTGAAGAAACTTTTTTGATCCAAGGTTTCCTTCTACTTCTTCTCCATTGTTAAAGTTGAATTTTTTTTGGGGCGCCATGTGGCAGCTCCTGGACGTGCCACGTGGCACCCCCATTCTCTCTCTCTCTAGTCCGCCGGGTCACGTGCCCAGCACGTGACCCCGCCTTCTTCAACATTCAGCCATTACCCTTTCCCACCCCCCGTCGTTTCTCCTCCTCCAACACTCATCCACCATGCGCGGCCACTATGCACGGCCTTTACTTCGCATAACGCTCCTGCTGCCTAGTCTATAAAGCGTCCTCCTCACCGTTCATCGAGCTTCATCTGCCATTATCTCTGAAGTTTGTGACAACGGACCTGGGAGGCATGATCCAGAGGTAGCTTCACCTCTGCTGCCGCTTCTCGGCAAGTGGCTGAGCTTCGCCATGAACGCCCACGGCTGAGGCAAAGATAGAGGAGGTGTTGGCCCCTCGACTACTCCCAGGAGTTCCTCCATCCTCCGCGCGATCCCACGATCTTCATCATCTTCCAGAACACCGCTGCTGCTCTGCTCCTTGTCGTCGACCTCACGACGACACCGCCATCCCCTCCGATCGACGAACACCCACCGACGGAGCCCCTGCTCCTCCGCACCTCCACCGCCCAAGCTCGACCGCCCCGGTCACCCCCGAGCACCTTCGCCTCACCATCGACAGCTTGCCCCCGCGCCATGTGTCGGCCGAGCGGTGGCATCGCCTCCCCCGGTCGCATCCACTCTCTTATCGGTGACAGCGACCCAACTTTAGGCATGATCCAAGGTCTCTCCGCCTTGTGGCTTAGCTCCGCACCTTGCTCCGGCATCACTCTTGGTCGTTGAGCCCCGCCACTCTAGGTATTCATCACTCATCCCCGTCCTCCAATCCCAGCTCGTCGACGACCTCCGACCTCGCAAAGGTCGGAGATTAGTTCCTGTACCCAACACCAACCACAGAACCCCGCCACACCCCCCTTTTTTGGGCTAACTTTGCAGGTTCACCGGCCACCACCGCCGCATCGCGCTTCGTCGGACACCTCCGCCGAGTCGCGAGCCCCCACCGACCCTCTGCTGCTCCACTCGCCGCCTCCGCCTGTGCGGCGGCACTGCTTCCCCATCTCTGCCGATCGCCCACCGCCTCCACCTCGCCGCCACTGCTCGGTCGTGTGTCGACCGAGCTCTGCAGTCCGCGTACCTCTCGTCTCGCTCAGGCCGCTCGACGGTCTCCTCCGCACGTCGCGGGCCACCGAACGATTCCTCCGAGCCTCCACAGTGCCCGAACCACAGGCTCATTTCCCGAGCCTCAGCCTCGAAGCTCCGAGCCTCAGGGCCGGGCCCGAACCTCAGGTTCAGACCCTCGGGCCACAGCTTCACGCCCGAGTCGCAGCCCCACCACCCGAGCCTCCAGAGGCACGTGCAAGGCACGTGCGTCTGGGGGAAAATTGCAGTTGTACCCCTGGAAGTTCCTAAATTGACACATATACCCCCGCTAGTTGGTAAATTGCACAGGGAACCCTTCGACTTTTAAAAATTGCAGATAAGTCCTTCCAGGGACCATTTTGAAGGAAAAACTTTATTTTAATTACATTTTAGTCCCTAAAAGTTTATTTTAGCATATCTTTTTCATACGAACTCCGTTTTGAGCATATAATATGTCATTTTGAAGCTATTTCCATGCTCTATCACTTCGCATAATTTGTGGACAGATTCGGGATGTTTATTGATAATTATTATTGAGGATATATGTTGGCATATGCAGGCTTATTTTGACATATCTGTGCCACATTTTCCTTGGAAAAATTGACAATTTATTTTGCAAGGATTTGTTGGAGTTGAACTAATATTTGAGGACTTAATTTTTGCTGGGGTTAATTTAGGGAGATTGATTAGATGGATTGACTTGTTGATATTGACTGCAAACATTTCTTGAGAATAAAATTAGAAAGATTTCGGAGATAAAAATCATCGCATGATTATATATATTTCTATCTGGATTCTTACCTGCCTCTGGATTAAATTGATTACATTTTCTTTTGAGAGATCTTATTTGATCTGTAATTTCATTTCGAGGATATTGATTAATTTTATTTGGATTAAACATCACTAAAAATCACAGATCTTGTGCTGAACTGTTGTCCCTGTATATGTTTCTTCGCATTTGCATCACTTTGCATCTCATTGCATTGTACATTTCCTCAATGCAGAAATTAATCAAGCATTGATTAATTATTTAATTTGATTCAAAAAACCACGCAACTAAAAATCACCGTTCCCTGAGTTCGACCTTGGTATACTTGCCAAGTAAAAATATTCCACAATATTCAAAGATTGTGGTGTTTTGATCAACCAATTTTCGCCTCCTATACTACAATTCAAGATTATTAAAGAGGTAGATTTCACGTTCATCAGTGCATGAAACTCGTGAAGAAGGCGTTCGATCTCGTGAGATGAGATCAGGAGATCCATCGCTTGGATCAACGACTTGTATTGCAAGAAGCACACGACTCATCCCCACGCTCGCAAGCATCTCCTCTGACGGATCGGACTTGAGACGGGAGGTCTCTTCGCTTAGAGGCCCGTTCGCAACCACGCTCCGAGAAGTAATTCTATATCTTGTTTGTGGTTAGATGAAATGATCTGAGAAACGTTATTGGATCATGTCGTTTTATCGTAGAACATTTTTTGAATTCCATTGCACCGAGCAACTAGTGCGACTAGTCGCTCTTCATCGTATACGATACAATGCACACGCTTCCGATATGCTCTTGAGGATTTCCCGTATCCTTCAGCTAGTGGTGACGATGGGTTTTAAATCTTACAACTAAATATAATACCAGCACTCTGATACCATGTTGAAAAAAATAGAGAATCAATGGAATGATTTTTATTCAAGGAGCATGGCTTCTTATATAGCTGAAACTCTAAAACCATATGCACGGGAATTATATAATACTCCTCAACAAATAATAACTAAAATATAAACAATGCTAGAGTAGAAAATCTATGAATGCATGGAATAACCTATTGACACCAATATTATAAAACCTCATTACGGTTTTATCTTTAGTTTGGAAAGAAAGGCTTTCACACAGAACGTCTCTCAGACAACAATAAAAATAAAATACAATAGTTTAAATAAAAGTCTTTCCAAACATGAAATGTAAATCGAGTGGATCGGAGCAGAATAATTTCAAAGAAGAGATTGAAAAATCTAAGAACATGAAGACCAAAAGATTAGCTTTGTAGGGCTTTTTCTTGCGCACAAACAGACTCACAAAGGAGTGAAAGTGTAAGTGAGTAGAGAACTTTGTGCTCGTGGTGTATTTTGGGATGTGATTGAATAGGGGATCCATTTATAAGCTAAGGAGTTGTCTAAGAATAGAATCATTTAAATGTATATCACTCAGAAAATGGCTGAAGAGTAACTTCCAGTTTTGATATATCGGTGCATTGTGGGCTAAATAACTAGTTGATAAGCCGACGATCAAGGTGTACTGATGCAGGATATTATATATAGGGGTATATTAGTTGACAAACAAATCCATATGTTAAAATGTATTGATCTAAAACCCAACACTATAAAATGTACTAGTCTAGAAAAACTTGTGCCATTGCAATAATAGATAGTAAATCGATTTAAAAACTATCAAGAATGTGTACCGGTGAGCAAGTGTATCGATGCACAATGCCAATAATATACCAATGTATGGTTGACTTGTATCAATGCAAAACTAGTATGGAACTAACATATAGTGAGCCACTGAGGGTGTGTCGGTGTAAGGAATCTATATAATGGTGCAATAGACTCATAATGTGCATATTAGTAAATTCATGTATGAAAGGCCTTTTACATAGTTAGTCTTGATACTAATTTATTGCATATCAAATTGATCACTAAAGTAAAAACTTAACTTTTTAGAGTGTTTTCATGGTGTAGAAATCTACAACTTTTTTAGTGCAGCATGTTGTACAATAGAATGGAGATACATATGCTTAGAAAACTGATTCTAAAATAAATGCCAATTTTACATATAAATAACTATCTTTAACTTAAAATATTATTTATTAATTATCAAATCCAAGCATTTCAACAATGGCATCATCCGATCAGTGGTTCAATTGACACTTTTTATGTAGAAGATTTAGTGATTGACACCCCGAAACAAGGAGGAATCCTCGCGTAAAATCAACAAAGAGTCTGTATAACGAATGATTAAGTGTATATTATATATATTTTATTTCATTTTGATTTGATTAGTCAGTTCAACCACTTTTTTTAATCGGTCTGACTGATTTTAAATGATGATGATGTCATCATTCGATTGAACCAGTTTGATTACATAGCTCAACCCGATTCGACCATTTCGACAAGATTTCCAGTTCGGCGTCTGGTTCGGTTCAAAAACATTGGGAATAGCAGTCAAAGAAGAACCAAATCCTAAAAATTGCACAGGGAACCCTCCGACTTTTAAAAATTGCAGATAAGTCCTTCCAGGGACCATTTTGAAGGAAAAACTTTATTTTAATTACATTTTAGTCCCTGAAATTTCATTTTAGCATATCTTTTTCATACAAACTCCGTTTTGAGCATATAATATGTCATTTTGAAGCTATTTCCATGCTCTATCACTTCGCATAATTTGTGGATAGATTCGAGGCTGTTTATTGATAATTATTATTGAGGATATCTGTTGGCATATGCATGCTTATTTTGACATATCTGTGCCACATTTTCCTTGGAAAAATTGACAATTTATTTTGCAAGGATTTGTTGGAGTTGAACTAATATTTGAGGACTTAATTTTTTCTGGGGTTAATTTAGGGAGATTGATTAGATGTATTGACTTGTTGATATTGACTGCAAACATTTCTTGAGAATAAAATTAGAAAGATTTCGGAGATAAAAATCATCGCATGATTATATATATTTCTATCTGGATTCTTACCTGCCTCTGGATTAAATTGACTACATTTTCTTTTGAGAACTCTTATTTGATCTGTAATTTCATTTCGAGGATATTGATGAATTTTATTTGGATTAAACATCACTAAAAATCACAGATCCTGTGCTGAACTGTTGTCCTTGTATATGTTTCTTCGCATTTGCATCACTTTGCATCTCATTGCATTGTACATTTCCTCAACGCAGAAATTAATCAAGCATTGATTAATTATTTAATTTGATTCAAAAAACCACGCAACTAAAAATCACCGTTCCCTGAGTTCGACCTTGGTATACTTGCCAAGTAAAAATATTCCACAACATTCAAATATTGTGGTGTTTTGATCAACCGATTTTCGCCTCCTATACTACAATTCAAGATTATTAAAGAGGCAGATTTCACGTTCATCAGTGCGTGACGCTCGTGAAGAAGGCGTTCGATCTCGTGAGACGAGAACAGGAGATCCATCGCTTGGATTAATGACTTGTATTGCGAGAAGCACACGACTCATCCCCACGCTCGCAAACGTCTCCTCCGATGGATCGGACTTGAGACAGGAGGTCTCTTCACTTAGAGGCTCGTTCGCAACCACGCTCCGAGAAGTAATTCTATATCTTATTTGTAGTTAGATGAAACGATCTGAGAAACGTTATTGGATCATGTCGTTTCATCGTAGAACATATTTTGAATTCCGTTGCACCGTGCAACTAGTGCGACTAGTCGCTCTTCGTCGTATATGATACAATGCACACGCTTCCGTTATGCTCTTGAGGATTTCCCGTATCCTTCAGCTAGTGGTGACGATGTGTTTTTAATCTTACAATTAAATATAATACCAGCACTCTGATACCATGTGGGAAAAAATAGAGAATCAATGGAATGATTTTCATTCAAGGAGCATGGTTTCTTATATAGCATGAAACTCTAAAATCATATGCATGGGAATTACATAATAATCCTCAACAAATAATAACTAAAATATAAACAATGCTAGAGTAGAAAATATATGAATGCATGGAATAACCTATTGACACCAATATTATAAAACCTCATTACGGTTTTATCTTTAGTTTGGAAAGAAAGGCTTTCACACAGAACATCTCTCAGACAACAATAAAAATAAAATACAATAGTTTAAATAAAAGTCTTTCCAAACATGAAATGTAAATCGAGTGGATTGGAGCAGAATAATTTCAAAGAAGAGATTGAAAAATCTAAGAACATGGAAGACCAAAAGATTAGCTTTGTAGGGCTTTTTCTTGCGCACAAACAGACTCACGAAGGAGTGAAAGTGTAAGTGAGTAGAGAACTTTGTGCTCGTGGTGTATTTTGGGATGTGATTGAATAGGGGATCCATTTATAAGCTAAGGAGTTGTCTAAGAATAAAATCATTTAAATGTATATCACTCAGAAAATGGCTGAAGAGTAACTTCCAGTTTTGATGTATCGGTGCATTGTGGGCTAAATAACTAGTTGATAAGCTGACGATCAAGGTGTACTGATGCAGGATATTATATATAGGGGTATATTAGTTGACAAACAAATCCATATGTTAAAATGTATTGATCTAAAACCCAACACTATAAAATGTACTAGTCTAGAAAAGCTTGTGCCATTGCAATAATAGATAGTAAATCGATTTAAAAACTATCAAGAATGTGTACCGGTGAGCAAGTGTATCGATGCACAATGCCAATCATATACCAATGTATGGTTGACTTGTATCAATGTAAAACTAGTATGGAACTAACATATAGTGAGCCACTGAGGGTGTGTCGGTGTAAGGAGTCTATATAATGGTGCAATAGACTCATAATGTGCATATTAGTAAATTCATCTATGAAAGGCCTTTTACATAGTTAGTCTTGATACTAATTTATTGCAGATCAAATTGATCTCTAAAGTAAAAACTTAACTTTTTAGAGTGTTTTCATGGTGTAGAAATCTACAACTTTTTTAGTTCAGCATGTTGTACAATAGAATGGAGATATATATGCTTAGAAAACTGATTTCTAAAATAAATGCCAATTTTGCATATAAATAACTATCTTTAACTTAAAATATTATTTATTAATTATCAAATCCAAGCATTTCAACAATGACATCATCCGATCAATGGTTCGATTGACACTTTTTATGTAGAAGATTTAGTGATTGGCACCCCGAAACAAGGAGGAATCCTCGCGTAAAATCAACAAAGGGTCTATATAACGAATGATTAAGTGTATATTATATATATTTTATTTCATTTTGATTTGATTATTCGGTTCAACCACTTTTTTTTCATCGGTCTGATTTAATCTGATTTTAAATGATGATGATGTCATCATTCGATTGAGCCAGTTTGATTACATAGCTCAACCCGATCCGACCATTTCGACAAGATTTCCAGTTCGGTGTCTGGTTCAGTTCAAAAACATTGGGAATAGCAGTAAAAGAAGAACCAAATCCTAAAAATTTCATGCTTGAAACATCTCTTAAAAGGGCAAACATGAAAATATTGACTTGGACCTGAATAACTCAAACCATTTGATCCATTGGGCTGGAAAACTAAGCTGATACAAATAATGGCCTGCAGGCAGTATTGGGCCCCATGACCTTGACGGGTATTTTAGATTCGTAACAAGACAGCAAAGGTACGTGTCCTGCTCTCGCCATCCAATCCAATGCTACGCGGAGAAGAAGCTTCTCCCCTCTGACCTCACGTTCGGTTTACCGCTCGTCAACTCCCCTCGCAGATCTCATCACAACCCCCCTCGTATCAAAGGAGGCAGTAGAACGAAGCCACCCGACCACCTCTGATCGGGCGGAGCATGAGCTCCCTCAAGAAAAAAGCCGATATTTTCCACAAGGGCTTCAATTCGTTAAGATGGTAATCCTTCTCCACCGGAAAGGCGCGACCTCTCGCCTTCCTGATCCTGAAGTTTCAGATTTTGATTTATGGGCTTTCTGTTTTTGTGGTAAAGGTTGCGTAATTTCATCGGATTTGCCTTTTCTTTGGTTTATCCTTTTTGGCAGCAAGACGTCTTTGAAGCTTGCGGCGTCGAGGTTGAAGCTCCTGAGGAACAAGAGGGAGGCGCAGGTGAAGGTGCTGAAGAGGGAGGTGGCGCAGCTTCTGGGGTCGGGCCAGGAGGAGAGCGCCAGAGTGAAGGTCAGTTCTTGATGGATGCTTTCCTTGTGATCTCGGTCTTGTTTCTTGTTGGCATGGGTTTCTTGTTTCTACATGCTTTATTGCAAATTGTTGTTGCTTCCACGATTGGATGAGAAGAAACCCTGACGATGCATCTTTATGGGTTTATTATTGCATTAAAGCGAGGATAAAATTGGTTCGCCATTCTAGCTATTTTACTGCTGCACTTCTACAATCTATTCTTTGAAGGAGGTGAGTTAATGGACATAAACGTTCAAATGCCTGGCTACACGTCATCCTTTGTGCTGATCCCCCGTGGTGGAGTAGCAAAAGGAAGGAATAAAATCAGAGTAAGAACGCTCAGCTTCTTGCCGACAAATTCCATGTCGTTTGAAAATGGGTCAGTTTGTTTGAGCGGCTTGAGTGGTTTAGTGATTTAGCTGCTACTTTGCATGCTTAGTTGAGGGTTTCGAACTTGGATTTATAAATGGTTCTAGTTGGTAACCACTAAATTCCATGCTTACAAAATGTTCGATTCCAAATCTCTGCAAATTGGACATCATTAAGATAGATGATCTGGGCTCCAAAACATACAGATGAAAAATGTCACAGTGTTTGAATCCCTTAGAACAATCCGGGGACGACTAAAACATTTTTTTGAGAAGCGGGGTAATTGAAACATGCAACCTAAAGTTCAATGGGAACTAACAAAGCTGCCTCTGCTAGGACTAACTACCAGGTGGATTGTCATATTTTATTAGCTATGATGTTAAATTTGGGCCTTTCAGTGTAGATCGTTAGCAGCTTAGAATCTGCACCTTCTGTTCGATATACAAACTTTCTTTTTTGCACATTTTCCTCTACGTCTTGCAAATTCATAAATTGCTCAAGAGAAACCACTGATAGCTAGAAATGGTTGTTCTGGTGGGTGGACATAGCTGGAGAGAGTAATGTAATTCGGAATTCAAAATTTTACATCAGTCCGGGATTAGGTGATTTTTATGTCACTCATACTATTCTATTATTGGAAATGATTAACGATCTCTAAATATGGTATTGGATAAGTTATTTTTTTTATTACATTAGGACTTCTTTTAAAATTCAGTTAATTAATTTTTTCTATTTTTAACTTGTTAAGCTTTTAGGATTTTGTAAGAGACAAGTTATAGTAGATGGAGTTGTCTCCATATATCCCTTTCCTTCCCCTTTAATCCCTTATTATTGCTTTTTCTTCGGCTCATGAATTACTTTGTGTTTTTCTCTTCTTTTCTCATTCCCAAAATCTTGTTTGTATCATTTGGCATCAACGCATGATATATACCGTCCTCACAATTTGACAATCCTATGAAGCCTGAATGACAAAGCGAAAATCACACCTTATATTATGTCCATATACACGTCAGTCCAGGTCTTGACATGAATTATTATTTAGGGACAACTTTAGGTAATATACTATTCTCTTATCTTTTCCAAGAAAGGTTTTTCTGGCTCGGAGTTCTTGAATGAATGTATGGTGTCAGAATTGACCTCACTTTGGTGCCTAAGGGGACTTTCCTCTGGGTCCGCACTCTGCGGACTTCTTTGAAGGGGCTATCATGCGTCCTACCCCCATATTCAACAAGCTCTTACTGACTATGGAATCTACCTCTGATCTTTGAGCCAGCAACAACCCCCGTTACTCGACCCCCAAACTATTGACATGTACATGCTCTCTAATTCGCTTGTATATTAGGACAACTAGAATTCTCAAAGAAGAAAACAAGAAAAAAGACTTCGATGGTGACAACCTTTTCCATAATTGTAGACCACATGGTTGTGAATGTCTCCTTGACGGAATAAAGCCTCCACATACCCCCTCCGATTTCATTATTCCATTTGTTCATTTTCCTTGAATTTCGAATCACGCTATGTTATATATTTCTACATCTATCATCCGCACTTTCTATCTACATCAATTGTTATTATAGTACATTGTCTAAATATTTCTTATGATTTGACGATCTTATATAGCATGCGAAGAGACTAGGTGGAAAAAGAGAAATCACTCATCATCATTCTATTACTGCATGTAGGAAGACCTTCTCAAAGATTGAGAAGAAGTTTGAATCTGTCACACCACTTTACATAAAGGATATGATGGAGGAGGTTTTCTAAACCCTTGATTTGCTGGGAGCAACCTATGGCCTCTAAGAAGTCTATTTTGCCTCCTCTACATACATCGCATTTTTCTTTAACTATAATTAGATGCAACTCGATGATGATAATAGCCTCTATTCATTACAAATGCAATTTGATAGAGGAGTTCTTGTGGCTAGCTTGAGTTTTTTTTGATGAGAGGGGGGGGGGTTGAAATCCTGAGATGGGATTCACCGCGAATTGCATTATAAAGAAGGAAGAAATTTACATCACCTGGAGGACTAGAAATCACAGAGTGCCTTACAGTGAGCTACAACATTCTTGGAATAGAATCTCTGATTCCTTAAAATGAGATCATTTCACCCGCTCCAGATCGCCCAAAGAACTTCGAAATGCAGAGAGCAATCGTCAATAGAGTTTCCCCAACAATCCTCACCGACTCCCAGATTTCCGATGTCTCGCCAGCACATAGCCACGCCATACCAGCATCCCTCCACACCTGCATCAAGGACGAGCAAGTGAAGAAGAGGTTGTCAGGACTCAGAATCCTCGACCTCCACACCGCATCTGTCACAAAGTATGTCAGGCAAACAAAAGATCCTTTCCCTCCTGGCCTTATCACACAACTTCCCTCTTCTAAGGTACCACATGAATACCTTTACTCTACAGGTGACCTTGCTGCTCCATATAATCGTCAAATCACGACGAGAGTCAACATCATGTTCTTCCCCAGATCCCCGAAACTCAATTTAGGCCTTCTTCATCGAGAATCTCCCCACGTTCCAGACGAAATGGTCCCTGCCCTGCGTAATGTTATTAGACAGATTGTTTGGGTTGGATTGATATGGCTTTCTTCGTAGCAAAAACGTATAAAAAGATTTGTCTTCTCTTGATATCGACTGATGCTATTTGATTCCATGTCTGTTAACACATGTGGATTGTGAATTCCTGCTTGATGTTAAGACTTTATTTTGTTTGGGATTAGGAAAATACTCATTACGAGAGCCTACAAGTTAGTTCTCGATGCATATACTTTCTCGTGTGTAGCTGTGGTCAGGAGTACGAGGAGCACCTACATTTCCTTTGCCCTTTCTTTGGGTTGGTTTAGAAGTTGCTTAACATCTCGTGGTTTGATGCCAATTTTTTTTTGAAAGGAAAAAGGACGACCATCGTATAGGCGTCCGTCTAAAAAGTTCACAAATTCACAAGTACATGGGTTTTTTATAGCCAAACAGTTACATGATCCAACTATCTGCTAATGCCTTTGTGTGACCAAGTACATTTTCACCGTAAAATCTATCATGTTGGAAGATTACCCCATTTCTTGCAAGTCAAAGGGCCCAAACAACAACTAGGACTCTCGTTCTATCCTTTTCTGGGCCCTCCACTCAGCTCCGATAGACTCCCAGAAATTTGTCGCACAATCAGTCTTAATTGCAACATTATCAAAGTTCGTCCAGATATATGCACAGCCAGCGCTATTGAAAAATAGATGATCCACATCTTCGGTAACATGTGAGTATCACACATGTGCATAATTCATGCCCTGAAAAAAGTGCGAAAGCCACTCCGCCTGTTAGCAAACGACCTCTTCATAGGAGCTAGAGAAACACCTTAATCCTCGTGGGCACCTTCCATCGCGAAATTCTCCTACAATCCATATTGCATCTGCATGGGTTAAAAAGCACCAGTCCCATCAAAGCATGTATGCTTTCCAGATAGAAAAGCCACAATCACACTAACTCTAACAATCACGCCCTTGTGTGGGCCCTCATGTCCTTCCAATCTCTCCAATATCTCCATCAGTTCCCCCACTCGTTGGTCTGAGAATTCTGATCAGAAGGATGGGAAGAACACTGAGCTATCCCAAGCATTTGCCACCAAAATATCCGGATCTTGTGTCAACACCAACAGTTGAGAGAACCCAATCCCAAGACTCCCTCCTATTTCATCATCCCATCGGAACTGAAAGCCACTCCCATCTCCCAATGCTGGTCACAAGAATGGGCTGACTTATTGCACCACTGAATAGATCCCCTTCCAAAAATGAGATTGTCCAATGCCATGTTCCCCAGAATTCGGAGATGAAGATGGCCCATAGATCTTCCGAATCAACGAGCATATCATGCTGTCGCAATCACCGCGGATGCGAAATATCCACTCGATAGCAGTGCTTTGTTCATCTCTATCAAGCTAAGAACACCTAACATGCTATCACAATCACCTTAGATGCGAAATATCCGCATGCATAGGAGTTCTTTGTTCATCTCTATCAAGCTAAGAACACCTAATCCCCATCCTCCTTGGCTAATGTAACAATCCTCTAATCAACCCAGGCCACACCTTGAGAATCACAAGAGCCAGACCAATAGAATCATCTCATGATGGTTTCCAGTCTCTTTCGAACACCATTGGGAAGAATCCTAGATAAAGGAAGATAGGAATAGTGCACTTCTTTCAAGGAGGGTATTGGTAGAAGGCATGTCACAACTGTTGCAATCCAATATAGGGTGGAGAGTGCAAGGCCTTTTGCTGTTAATTTGGCCTTGTGGTTACAAAGGGATTGCGTGATGTTAAGATAATGCAACACTTATATTAGAAGTGCTCTTAATTGTATGTCTTGCTATTGGGGCTCCTAGAATGGTTAATATGTAAATGATGGAATTGTTTGCACTTCACGAAGAGTTGGCAATAGATGCTTCTCGATGACCATTAATCTTTAATGATCATCTTTGGGCTTTTCTCTTCACCTATCTGAATCGTAGATATTTCTTAACTCCTTCAAATATAAAAACAAGGAACCATGAACATTGTTGAGATATTAATCTCTTTATTGTTATCTTGTAATTTTTTATTTCTTTTGTCTCTTTATGTAATTTTCCTTAAAGCTTTTCTCCTATATAAGAGAGCTCTAGGACTACGGTAAATGCATCTCTTTCATTTCAATCCTTTCCACATGGTATCGGAGCGACGGTCCTAGATCGGAGCCTGTGCCCTAGAATCCCTTTCCCACCAAAACCCTAGTTTTTCCTCGCACGACCGCCGCTTCCACAAGGAAACAACAATAACGACCGCCGCCGCCCGTCACCGTCATGAAGGAGCTACAATGACGGCTGCCGTAGCCCGCCGCCGCCGCTTGCAGCTGCCGTAGCCCGCCATCGCCTGCATTAGTGCGATAGCCCACCGCTCACCGCCTCCTATAGCAGCTGCATCCACCGCTGGTCCGCCGCTGCCCAGCCCCTGTTGCTTGTCGTGAGGCCGCCTAGAATCCGTCTCGGTCTGATTTGGTTCCTATGTTATGGTGTTTAACTCTCTAAACCCATCCTAGGTACCTCAAGAAGCCCCTAGTAGATTGGAGAGGTTGTGGTATGAGTCTACACCTACAACCGTCTTCCTATATGTCTGTGTAGACATAATCATTCCAGTTTGCAACCCTAGTCTTGGAGTTTGTTGTCATCATGTCAGATAACAAAGCAGATGTTCCATCCCTGGGTGCCTTCAAAGGTCCAACACCCATCGTGAAGATGGATGGAATGAACTATGAACTGTGGGCCATGCAATTCGTGAGTCTAATGCAATGTAATGGCAAGAAGCGTATCCTCACACAGAAGGAGCCTGGTGACAAGACTGCGGTTAATGCCTCATGGGAGGCAGATGATGCCTATGCATGTGTGTGGCTTTCTGGGATGGTGTCCATAGAGATAGCCAATGATATATTGAGTAAACCCATGACCAAGGCTATGTGGGACATTCTTGCTGCTACATACTCTCCACCATAGAACGAGTCGAAGATTCTGCAACTTCAACACGACATCTTCACATCCAAGCAGAATGGTCGTCCTCTCCATACCCTTTACACTTCTTTAGGGGTATGTTTGAGAAGTTACATGGTTACATTCCCTTGACCGCGACACCAGAGCATCTCAAGGCATATAGGGATTCGGTGATGACTGGAGTTTTTCTAGCGGCACTTGACTCTGAGTATGACGCTGTTAGAGCACAGATTCTTACTGATGCCACTATACCTCCAATAGAGGAGGCATATCGCAAGCTGAGTAGGCTCTCCATATCTTATGGTGGTACTCAGTTATCTCAGACTTCTTCAGCTATGGCAGCATCTCGTGGTAGGGGGAGCTCTACTCAATTCCGTGGCCGAGGTGGTCGTGTAAGAGGAGGGGATAATCGACCCCCTCGTCAGCCTTGCACCTACTGCCACATGCCAGGTCATTCTGAAGAAACATGCTATTCTAAATACGGGTTTCCTACTTCAGCATGCGTTGCAGAACAGATCCAGCAGGGCAACCGTTCATCAACTGCATCTGATCAGAGATTTGATGAGTTAGTAGCGCGACTCAGGGAGATTATGCCTTCTCTTGGGTCAACTAGCTCTCTGTCAGGATCATCAGAGGTAGCAGCCTCAGCCTTTGCATCTACATCAGGTATAGCATATGCTTTTACTAGCTGTTACAGAGCAAACTTGTCATAGTGGATTATGTCAGGAGTTTTCCGTCATCTTTGTGGTGACGGAGGGTAATTTAGTACCTATAGCCCAACTCAGTCAGGCAGATCAGTCGTGATAGCAGATGGGACAAACTCTCCCATTACTGGTCGGGGGAGGTGCAGTTAACCCTTGCAATGCGGCTTCAGAACGTTCTTTACGCTCCTGAATTCTCTATGAACTTACTATCTATTAGTCAAATCACAAAGGATTTACATTGTCGTGCCATATTTGACCCTTCTGCTCTTGCGTTTCAGGACATTCTTACGGGCATGATGATTGGTTCTGGCTGTGAGCAAGGAGGTCTTTACAGACTGGTGCAATCTCCTTATGCGGGTAGCTCTTCTCTTCGCACTGGATCTGTTTCTCCATATATGTGGCATCTTCGGTTTGGTCATCTTCTCTGCAAAAGCTGCGTCACGTTCTTCCTCAGATCTCTCCTCGCTCTATATTTCAATGAGAGGCCTGCCATCTTGGGAAGCATCATAGGTACACATTCCAAAGTCATCAGGGTCAAAGTAGTCATGGTCTTTTTGAGTTGATTAATTTGATATTTGGGGCCCCAGTCGTGTCCCCGATTTTCACGGCCATAGGTTTTATCTTGTTGATGTTGATGAGTTCTCTAGATTGTCATGCGTTTTTCTTCTTAAGAACAAGTCTGATGCGGATCCTGTTATTCAGTCCTTTATTAATAAAATAAGGAATGTGTTTTCTGCAAATGTCAAGTTTATATGTTCTGATAATGCACTTGAATTCTGCAGTACACAACTTTCTCAGTTCCTTAGATCCTATGGTATTGTGCATCAGACATCTTGTGTGTATACTTCTCAACAGAATGGGGTGGCTGAGAGGAAACATCGTCATCTTTTGGATGTTACCAGGATTCTTCTGATTCAGAGCCGTGCTCCCCATTTCGACGAGGAGACCCAGTTCGACTTACACTCCAGCCCGTTTGTTCCTCCTCACCTGCATGGCATGAGAAGTAACATCCTCGACAGCAACCGACAGTTGTATTTACGTTGAGTTGATATTGTCTGTAATGTCTTGTATTGTGAGTTTGAGATTTCTTTCTATTTGTCTAAGCTGAGCATTTCATGCTCCAGCTTGAGGGGGAGTGTTGGAGTATATGCGTCACTATTGTGTAGATGGGTAATTGGATCCCTCCAGGGTCCAACCATCACATTCAGTGGTTTAGTCTCACATCTACTATCTGTGGGACTTGAAGGGTCAGTGGAGGCTATATAAGAAGCCACCGACCCATTGTAACAGACGAGAAAATGCAATGAAAACATCATCCCTTTGAAGCATTCTCTCGTGGTTTCATTCTGCTCCTCACAGAGCAGCGTTCCACGTAAAAGTCCCGGTGTTCCATGATGTTTATTCTTTATCTCTGATTACGCTTCCACATTCTTCATTTTCTAACATGGTATCGGAGATGGTTCGATTCTCGAGGATTTTTTGTTATTTGTTCATGTTCGAGAATAGATTATCAGAGCAGGTCATTCTTGGTTGATTTTGAAGATTTATTCTTGAAGAATTTATTGTTCAAGATCGTTCAAGTTCGCTTTACAATGTTTAGGATTTCTCGAAACCCTAATTTTTCAGTCGTCTCAAATTTCCAAAAGATCAAATTCACCATCACCAGTCTGATCAACAATATTCAGGATACCCTAATCCTCCTGGTCCTGCGCATCTCCAAATCTCGCCCCACTATACATGTTCCCGACAAGATCTCCTCCAACAATGATCTCTCCAGGCGAAGAGAGGCGGTGCATTAGAAGCCACCTCCTCGCAATCCTGGCGGAGCCGCTCCTTCCATCTACCAGGCGCCCCATCTCTAAGCAGACCTATCGTGCGCATAGCAACCCCAGGGTGCGCTCCAGGCAGTGGCAATCACCCACCATCCATCACCGCTGAGGCGATGTTCTTACGCCTCACCCTCCAGCGTCGCCCATGTGATGCACCTCACAGATGGCTCCAGAAGTCCGGCCATCATGCTCCTCTTCCCAGATCCTATGGGCAACGACTTGGGCATCTCCAGGCAGAGGTGGCGGCATCCTTATAGTCTCCATCAACTTCGCCTTTTCTCTTCTTTCGGTAGTGGCGGTGCTCGAAGCATGACCACATCTCCAGGAAACCTCCAGGAGGTGTCACCTTCACTTTTCATGCCTCCCCCGAGCCGCTTGCTCCTGGCGGAGATGGTGATCTTCCAGGCGACACTAGCTCCGGCTGCATCACCTCCAACTAGAGAATCTGAATCCGATGGAACCCTGCTTGCTCCAGGCGGAGATGGTGCTCTCTTCAAGCGATTATCCTCCTCAACTTCTCTCTCGCGTAGGCACCGCGAGATGTCCTCTTGGAGACTCCTCGAGCGGCGGTAATAGGAGTGTTCGAGGAACCCTAAGTCGTGTGCGAAGAGATGGGGGGGATCCCCTTGTTCTACCTTTCATGTGTCTGAGGCCCAACGAGCCCTGCTTGTTTTTAAAAAATGGGAAGAAAAAGAGAGGGAGAGAGCAACCCAGATTTGGGCCCAAGTTGGGCCATGAGCTTTAAAAAAGGGGGATCATACAAAAAAACTCGTACGGAAAAAACGAGAAAGCTATATAAAAAAAGTTGAACGACTCTTTACAAAAAAAGAAGATGGCTATTAAAAAAAGGAATATCCGTGGAAAAAAATTCATTTGAGAATGTTTTGTTTCTCCCCCATCTTCTTGTCTTCTCCTAACTTGGTCGGTTTCATTGTTTTCCAACAAGTATGAGAGAAAGGAGGGGTATTGTGTAGAGTTCTACAAGTCTGACTCTAAATTCTCTAGTTCAGACTCTATGCTAGTTTTTAGACTCTACAGTTCAGATTCAGATTTGATGTTCAACTTGGTTTCGAGTCTTTTGAAACACACACACGTATGCGATCTTCAGTTTTGTGTGGTCCCCATCTTTGTTTTTTTGGTCTCAGATTTTTCATGTGAACCATAGGGACTCCAGAGTAGAGATCCCATTCTTTATGCCATGCGGGCTAGGGTTCTCATGTGATTTCATAGGGACTCCAGAGTAGAGATTCCATTTTCTGAGCCAGCATGGGAGAGACCCAGTTCTCCGATGAGGAGACTTTTCAGACTCCATTCTTCAGAGACCGTGGACTCCAACGAGGATGTTTTCCACAGCCTTTTCATTTTGACCCTTCAGATATGGAGCATTTGTCCACATGATTCAGTCTTCTACATGTGGCGGGCCAGAGTACTCCGACGAGGAGACTCATTTCAATTTCAATGACTCTGACAAGCACATGACATAGCACATGTGTGACATCCGGATCCGAATAAATCAAATCTAACCTGACTAAGAGTCCAAAAGTTCATTTAATATTCAATTAATATTGAATAACTTTAGTTCGATCTGTAAATCGCAAATTGAATCTCTTTCAGACGCAATCGACCAAAAGCCGATCGCATCGTAATGCGTGCCGTCCGAAAAGCCACTACACAAAATCAGAAACCACAAAACAAACTAAAAGCATCAGAAAATTCGCCTTGATGAAATAAGACCAACGAAATCGACCGTTCGTCGATCGTATCACAAAATTTGATCAAAAATCGAAACTACTTCTCGTCAATTTGGGAATTCATCTCAGATCAAAAGTATGCGAATATTATACTCATTTTGATCGTCATTCAGAGACAATTGAAACGAGCCACTGTGCACCTAAATTGAAGATTCGAGGTGCGAATATGATTGACTTTGATTTTTCCAATAAATGAGGGAAAAATGATTAAAAAATAAAAAAATAACAAAATTTTTTGCTGCATGTAGACACTCTTCCACTTGGTTTAATACCTTCATTCCACTTGGCATATTCTTCCTCCACGTCACCAACCAAACTCCTCTCCTTGATTATATAAACACCCATCCTCTTATTTTCTCCCCCAAAATACCTCTTCAAACCCCAGCCGAGGGAGAACCCCTGCCCCTCCTTCCAAGCTGCTGCTGCAACCCTCCATAGAGCAGCTGCAGCTCCCATCGTTTGCTGCTACTGCAGCTACTGCTGCAGTTGGAAGACCCCCTGGAGTACCTGCAGTTGGTTATATTGTTATTGCTGGAGCCTCTCCAAAGATCTACTGCACGCATGTTCTTCTCCAGTTTGGAGCAAATTCAAGGTGCAATCTAAAGTACAATCCTATTCCCTTCCTCTTTGCTGCTATGCATGTACAATCCAACCCCCTTTGCTGCCATACATGTTGATTTATACATTTTTGATCCCTCATTTGATGTCTTTTCTTGAGTAATATGTGAGGGAAATTGGGGGGATTTGTTCTGATGTTTAAGATGAGGCCTGTTATCAAGATGGGGTATGATTAGTTTACTATCAGTGACTTCTTGTGTAGTAGATATATAATTCTATCAAGTGTAGAGACAACTTACATTCGGGTCAACATCAACTTCACATCTTGAATCAGGCGAAAGCATATCAAAATCAAAATTTCTTCGTATTGATATGGTATGAACTGATCATTTAACTGGATCTAAGATGCAGTTGTAATTTCCTATTATCAGATTAGTGTTGCTTGGAGTGTTACTGTTAGAGATGTATATGACTAGAAAGAGGTGTGAGATCTTATTATTATGGCAACCTATGCGGTTTTTTTAAACTTTTAAGATTACTTTTAGTGGACAGGGCTCCACAGTTTGGTATCAGAGCAGTGGTACCTTGCTACACACATTCACAATATAAAATTTCGATCGCATTATGTTGACGCATATAGTAGTACATGTATCTCTTTGTTATTTTCATTTTCAGTTGTATGTGTTATGTAATTTACCCATAGGCTACTCTCCTATATAAGAGAGCCTAGAGCTTATGGAATAAACAACTTGCTCATTTTTTCCCAACATGGTATCAGAGCGACGGTCCTAGACCGGAGTTCTCGAAACCCTAACCCTACCCCACCCCACCCGCCGGCCTCTCTCTTCCCGATCGGCGCCGCCCTCTCTTCCGCAGCAACTGCAGCGGGCGCCGCCCTCCCTTCCGCAACACGTGCGGCGGCGCTCCCCTCGCCTGCGCGAGCCCCTGCACGCGTGCGGGCCTCTCCGATCGGCTGCTCCTCCGTGCGCGCCTCCCATCTCCTGCACGTCACCGTGCTATAGCGCCGTAGCACCCCCCACGGTGCTCCTCTCCCTTGCGCACAGCCTGTGCGGCTGCGCTGTAGCATCTCCACGGTGCGCGTGAACTGCACCAATCCAGCGTACGACCAGTGCGCACTACAGCGCACTACCAGTGCGTGCATCGCGCACCAGTGCGCGACTGACCGTGCATTCTCCCGGTCGAGTTTGCGCGTGCGCTTGTGCCTCCTGTACGCGTGCGCGTGCCCAGCCCTAAAGCGCACAAAATCATCTTCATGGGTTTAGTTGCTTGAGGTCTACACGTGCAACTAAACCCGTCAATGTCATTGTAGACGAAGTTCATCATTGGTCAATCGCTCCAGTCTCCAGGATGTCATAAAACAAGTCAGATATCCCATCTATTGGCGCCTTTCGTGGTCCAGCGCCTATAGTAAAGATGGATGGCACAAATTATGAACTGTGGGCACTGCAGTTCATGAGCATGATGAAGTCAACAGGCAAGAAGCACATCCTTACCGAACGAGAGCCTGCTGAGAAGACTGGAGCCAATGCTTCTTGGGAGGCTGATGATGCATATGCCAAGGTTTGGCTATCTGGTACGTTGGCTATTGAAATTGCCAATGACATCCTACATCAACCCACAACCAAGGATATGTGGGACATTCTGACGGCTACATACTCGCAGGCGAAGAACGAGACAAAGATTCTGCAACTTCAGCATGATATGTTCACGATAAAACAGAATGGTCGCCCTTTACATTCTCTCTATACATCACTGAGAGGGATGTTCGAGAAGCTCTATAGCTTCATGCCCCTTACAGCCACGCCAGAACAGCAGAAGATATACAGGAACGCGACGATGGTGGGTGTGTTCCTGGCTGCACTCGATCCAGAGTATGAGGCGGTACGATCACAGATTTTGGCTGACTCTACTATTCCTCCCATGGAGGAAGCTTTTCATAGACTGAGTCGGATCACAGTTCCTTCCACGGCTGCGAATCAGAACACTTCAACCATGGCAGCCAACAGGGGTCGCGGATTTCATCATCAGGGACGTGGACGTGGATCCCGTGGACGAGGTGGCCGTACTAGGCCAACATGCACCTACTGTCATCGTGTAGGACACAATGAAGACACATGCTATTCGAAGCATGATTTCCTGCATCTGCACGAGTCGCTGAGCAGATAGAGCCTCCATCTGCTACTACTTTGGATCAGCGGTTCGACGATCTAGTTGCCCGTCTGAGGGGCATTATCCCCCCATCTGGTCCAGCACCGACTACTGAGAGTCAATCTGATGCTGCCGCCTCTGCCTCTGCGTCAACCAGTGCTTCAGGTAGCATATTTGCATTCACCAGTAGTAGATCATATATATTACCATGGATTATGGACTCGGGCGCTACACATCATCTTTGTGGCGACCAGAATCTACTTACAGGATACACTCAGATTCCTCCAGGCCGAACAGTGGTGATCGCCAATGGTACACATTCCCCATCACTAGTCAGGGGGAGATTCAATTGACATCTTCTATGCAGCTCAAGAATGTGCTACATGCACCTGACTTTTCAATGAATTTATTGTCAATTAGTCAGATTACTAAGGACCTACATTGTCGGGCTATTTTTGATCCATCTTCTTTGATTTTTCAGGACATCCATACGGGCAACGTGATTGGTCGTAGCTATGAGCAAGGAGGCCTCTACCGCCTGAATCAGACCCCTTTCGCTGGAACCTCATCCATTCCCACTAGACAAGTATCTACTTTATTGTGGCATATGCGATTTGGACATTTACCGCTTCAGAAGTTGCGTCACGTGTTACCTTATGGTCTTCCTCACACCCCTATTCAATGTGAGGCGTGTCAGTTGGGAAAGCATCACAGGTCGTCCTTTCCCAGTCGTCCAGGTCGGAGTAGTACCTCCAAGTTCGAGTTATTTCATATTGATGTCTGGGGTCCGAGTCGTGTACCTGATCATCAGGGACACAGATTTTATATAGTATTTGTGGATGATTTTTCAAGAGTGTCATGGGTGTTTTTGATGAAAAATAAATCTGAAGCAGGAAATATCATTATCCATTTTCTGAATGAAATACAAAATGTTTTCTCCACATCTGTGAAGTTTGTGAGAAGTGATAATGCTTTAGAATTGTGCACCAATGTTCTTGCCAAGTATTACTCCTCAAAAGGGATTGTTCACCAAACATCTTGTGCCCATACATCTCAACAAAACGGAATTGCTGAAAGGAAACACCGTCACCTTCTTGATGTCACAAGATCACTTCTTATACAGAGTCATGTTACCTACTCCTACTGGGGTGATGCAGTTCTCACTGCATGTTACCTAATCATTCGTATGCCTTCCTCTGTCTTGAATGAACAGATTCCGTTTTCCATTATCCATCCCGGGAAGCATCTGTTCAACCTTACTCCTCGTGTGTTTGGGTCGGTTGCCTTTGTCCATCAGTTATCGCCTGGTACTGACAAGCTCTCTCCTAGAGCTGTCAAATGTGTTTTCGTTGGGTACTCCAGAACTCAAAAGGGGTACAAGTGTTTTGATCCTTTGCGTCGACGGTATATGGTCAGTGCAGATGTTACATTTTTTGAATCTGTTATGTATTTTTCAGCCTCGGGAGACAAGCAACTACCACCTCCATCTACTGATGCCATATACATGACACCACCACCTCAAATATCGCCGCCACCACCACCACCACCACATATACCTGTCTCACCGCTATCGTTCCATTATACCCGCAGCCTTCCTCCCGCTCATGGTCATGACTTGTCTCCTAGCTCGCCTATGGTATGTAATGAAAATATTTTTATTGATGGATCTGGCGACATTTCTGAGCAGGATATGTTGCAGGGGCCAGATGAGACTACAACAGATTTAGATGTTCCCATTGCTCTATGCAAATCAAAGAGGAGCTGTGCTACATATCCATTGTCAGCATCTGTGTCTTTTGAGAGACTATCTGGAGACTTCAGGACATTTGTGGTGGCACTGTCAGCTGTAGATATTCCGCGGAGTTATCAAGATGCTATGCAGGATAGCAGATGGCGGCTAGCAATGGAGGATGAAATGGCGGCACTTCAGTCCAGAGGAACCTGGAGTTTGGTTCCTATACCACCAGATGTGAACCCCGTGAGCTGTAAGTGGGTGTTTACAGTGAAGCACAATGCAGACGGCTCTATTGATAGGTACAAGGCACGTCTTGTCGCACGCGGATTTACACAGACATACGGGGTGGATTACCTTGACACATTCTCGCCTGTGGCCCGTCATTCCACTCTCCGGATCTTGTTGTCAGTTGCAGTTGCTAGAGACTGGCCGCTTCATCAGCTAGACGTGAAGAATGCATTCTTATATGGAGATTTGCAGGAGGAAGTCTATATGCAACAGCCACCCGGTTTTGCTGTTGAGGGGGAGTGTTCCAAGGTATGCAGATTACATAAGGCTTTCTATGGCCTTAAGCAGAGCCCCAGAGCATGGTTTCAGAAGCTTTCAGACCTCTTCGAGAAACAAGTATACAAACGCTCCAATGCTGACCATTCCTTGTTTGTACAGAAGACTGCTAGAGGTATTATTGTAATCATGGTTTATGTAGATGATATCTTGATTACAGGAGATGATGAGCAGGGCATAAAGCAGGCGACAGAAAAACTGGGAACCGAATTTGTCACCAAGGACCTGGGAGTCCTTAGATATTTTCTGGGGCTAGAATTTGCTAGAAATCCATATGGACTTGTAATGTCGCAGAGGAAATATGTTACAGATTTGTTGAGTGAAACATGTATGCTTGGGTGTCGGCCTGCTACGACACCAATGGATCCTAGCATGAAGCTCTATGATGATGACACAGAGGAGGTGGACAGGAGAAGATACAGAGAACTGGTAGGCAAACTATTGTATGTCACGATCACTAGGCATGATATATCATTTGCAGTGAGTCGCGTGAGCCAGTTCATGGAGCAACCACGTCATATCCATATGGATGCAATACACATGATTCTTAGATATCTAAAATCATCTCCAGGTGCAGGTTTGCTATTTAAGAAGGGAAAGGAGATCTCTATCTCAGCGTGTGCGGATGCAGACTATGCAGGATGTCCCAAGGACAGGAAGTCCACCTCAGGATTTGCAGTCTATGTTGGAGATGCTCTAGTCTCATGGAGGAGCAAGAAACAGACAATGGTAGCTAGATCCAGTGCTGAATCTGAATACAGGGCTATGGCCCAGGCTAGCACAGAGATGATGTGGGTGAAAGCTCTTCTTACAGATCTATGTCTTGATATACCGCTTTCTATGAAATTGGAATGTGATAATAAGGCAGCCTTGTTTATTGCAAACAACCCAGCATTCCATGAGAGGACCAAGCATATTGAGGTTGACTGTCACTACATCCGTGACATGATTCAGAAGGGGTTCATTGCTACATCTCATGTTACCTCAGAGAATCAAACTGCTGATATATTTATCAAGGCATTACTTCGAGGCCCATTCCAGAAGTGTGCGTCCAAGCTGAGCATGATTGATATCTATGCTCCATCTTGAGGGGGAGTGTTGATGCATATAGTAGTACATGTATCTCTTTGTTATTTTCATTTTCAGTTGTATGCGTTATGTAATTTACCCATAGGCTACTCTCCTATATAAGAGAACCTAGGGCTTATGGAATAAACAACTTGCTCATTTTTTCCCAACACATTAAGTTATTGAAATTTAGGGAAAATGTTTCGCGTTTCGAAATGACATTGTAAACAACCATAGAACCAACACCAAGTGTCACCAATTCACATTTCATTGATTTCCATATACATATTACATGTAAAAGAAGCTTGCAATGTACATGTATCCCAAAATTTAAAGAAGAGAAGAAAAACATTTACATCATTCTAAAAAAAACTAAACCTGTGTACTGTAAACAGAAATTGCGGCACTCAGCGCCCAGATGTCAGTTTACTGCAATCAGACGCTTTGCCTGCCATACATGCGAGGGACAAAAGAATGTCAACAATTATTGAATACAGTCTAGCATATTAAAAATAACATGTAATTCGGTGGTTTCAAAAGAAAGCAAGTAGATATGTATTGAAATTTAAATTTTACAAGCTACTTGCATTATCAATAACTTTCAAAATTTAGTTAGTCACTCCAAAAACCGGCCCGACCGGTATGGGCAAAAAGAGCACTAAAAATCAAAACCAAGGGTCCTCCAGCCTAGGCACCCTACTGAAACATGATCAACGGAACTGGTCAAAACCTGGATCCCAACGAAGCATAAAAACACTGCTAGCTCGCGTAAAAACTGTAAAAGGACTTAGATCCTAGACCCGTACTCTAGGCAGCCGTTGCCCTAACTGGACTTCCTATCTTCTGTCCAGTTGAGAGTCACCGCGCACTCGTACAATCAGGTGTAAGAGTCACCATGACTGGCACTTATTAATTATCAAACATCACTGATTCTTATCTTGATGTTGAAAAGATTCCTACCCAGTAACTTCTATACATAAGTTGCACTTCCAATTGATAGATCTCTTTCTCCACCTTTGTTGGTATATTACCGAATTGACCCACGGGACTTCGAGGAAATAAGGAAATGTATTAATTTAATTTTTTTTATAAAGAAGGCTCATAGAGTTGGAAGAAAAATAAAAATCCATTTTGAGTCCAAAGAAGAAAGTCAAATTTCCAAAACATTAAGAAAACTCGGTGCCAAAGAGCCTAGTATTAAAGTAAGAACATCAATTATTATTCTATATAAGATATTATGAGAAAATGGAGAATATGAAAGGAAGCTTCTATACTAAAATGATTTTCTAGAAAAGCTCTCTGCTGGTACATGATGATGGTGGTGCATGGTGATGTCAAACTAGACTTCTATTTATGTAGTACAGGTTGTTTCACTTTTACCCATGATATTTTTTCATTTTTAAAATCATTTTCTCTCTCATTTATTGGAAAAACCAAAGTCGACCATATTCACACCTCGAATATCTGATTTAGGTGTACAATGGCTCGTTTCGATTGTCTCTAAATAACGATCAAAATAAGTATTCATATACTTATGATCTGAGATGAATTTCGAAATTGTCGAGATGCAGTCTCGATTTTTGATCAAATTTTGTGATTTTAAATTATCAAACGACCTCCCATCGACGAACGATCGATTTCGTTGGTCTTATTTCATCGAGACGAAGATTTCGATTTTGCATCTCGGCTTTTCGGATGGTACGCTTTACGACACGATCGACTTTTGCTCGATGGCGTCCGAATGAGATTCGATCTGCGATCTACAAATCGAATTGAAGTTATGAAATATTAATTGAATATTAAATGAACTTTTGAACTCTTAATCGGGTTAGATTTGATTTATTCGGATCCGGAAGTCACAAATGTAAAAACATCAAAGGGAGTCTCGTCCTCGAACTTGAGTCAAGGTCACTATGTGTCTTGTTTGGATTTCATCTGGCCATAAAAACCTCAAAGGATTTTGAACCCATAAAAACCTCAAAGGGAAAACAAACCATATTCTTTCATCTTGTATATAATTAAATATGCTTGTTTCGATGATTACCTAAAAAGAGCTGCGGGTATCGTGCCCGCATGTCTGCTTCAGTCTCCCATGTTGTCGCTTCGACTCTTTGTCGGTGCCACAACACCTTGACCAAGTGAATCTCCTTGTTGGGAAGCTTCTTCACAGCACCGTCGAGTATCTATATTGGCCTCTCCTCGTTTTTCAAGTCGGGCTCCATAACATGTTCTCCGATGAGGAGACCCAGTTCGACTCACACTCGAGCCCGTTTGTTCCTCCTCACCTGCACGGTATAGGAAGCAACGCCCTCGACAACAACCGACAGTTGTGTTTGTATTGAGTTGATATTGTCTGTAGTGTCTTGTATTGTGAGTTTGAGATTTCTTTCTGTTTGTCCAAGCCGAGCATTGCATGCTCCAAATTGAGGGGGAATGTTGGAGTATATGCGTCACTTTTGTATAGATGGGTAATTGGATCCCTCTAGGGTCCAATTATCACATCCAATGGTTTAGTCCCACGTCTACTATTTGTGGGACTTGGAGGGTTAGTGGAGGCTATATAAGAAGCCCCAGACCCATTGTAACAGATGAGAAAGTGCAATGAACACATCAACTTTTTGAGACGTTCTCCCGTGGTTTTATCCCGCTCCTCACGGAGTAAAGTTCCACGTAAAAATTCCGGTGTTCCATGATGTTTACTCTTTATCTCTGAATATGCTTTTGCATTCTTCATTTTCTAACAAGGAGTTTTTTCTTTCTTATGGTAGAGTGTTGCATACACCTTGGATGTTTTTCTTTCTTAGGGTAGAGTGTTGCATACACCTTGACGTATGCTCATGGCATCCTTTTGGGCTTGCCATTATTTGGCAAGAAGCTTTTGATATTGGAGTAGGGGCCCTTATTTGAAAAGATGGAACACAAGTTGTCCAGTTACAAGGCTAGGTGCCTATTCTCTGATGTCATGCTGACATTTTTGAAGTCGATTCTTTGAACGATAAGCGTGTTCTATTTTCCGGTTCATAAGTTGTCGGCTGGCGTGCACCGGATACTGGAGAGTGTAATGAGAAGATTTGTTTGAATTACCTTTGGCCATGATAGTAGAGGTGTTGCATTTGTGGTTGGAGATGAAAAAGGCTGGCTAAGAGAGGGCGAGGACGGCCCAAGAAGTGTTGGAAAGAGACTATACGAAGGGATATTAGTTTTTTGGATATAAGTCCGAGATTAACCCAAGATAGATCTGAATGGAGCCGAAGAATCCATGTAGCCGACCCTACTTAATTGTGGGAAAAGGCTTTGTTGTTATTGTTGTTATGTCCATACATGCATTTTAAAAATCTTCACGAACCTTGATGTTTCGTCGTTGGCCGTCTGTCTGCCTTCTACTTATTGGTGGGCATTTACTCTATCTTCCTGGATTCTACTCCTCATATGCGATGAATCCTTGGAGATGGGAAGTCATTTATGTTCTATAGAGATTGTTGAGATATCTATATCTCTTTATTTGTTATCATGTAATTTTCCTTTTCTTTCGGCTATCTTTGTAATTTTCTCATAGAGCTTTTCTCCCATATAAAAGAGCTCTATGGCTACGGTGAGTAATACTTTTTATTTCAATCCTCTCCACATGGTATCCGAACGACGATCCTAGACCGGAGCCTATGTTCTAGAGTTCCAAACCTCACCAAAAAACTTAGACCTCCGCGCGGCAACCAATCGCCGCCCGCCCGCAGTAGCAGCTCGTCGCCCGCTGCCGCAGCAGGCCGCCGCCCACTGCAGCAGTAGGCCACCGCCGCCACAACAGGCCGCAACAACGGCACGTGGCTGCTGCCCTAGCAGGCCGCCGACGACACCTGCAGGTGCCCAGTCGCGACTACAACCTGCCATTGCAGCCCTCGTGCGCAAGGGGTGCCGTGGTTGATTCCTAGAAAGCTCGAGTTTGGAAGGCCTTCCAGCCGTATCTCGTTCTTGCGGCCTTGAATATGTCTGATTTGGTTCCTAAGGTGTGGTTTTGATCATCTAAAACCACCCTAGGTACCTAAAAGTAACTTTCTGATTGATGGAAGAGGTTGTGGTATGAGTCTATACCCACAACCATCTTCCTATATGTCTTTGTAGACATAGTTATTTCAGTTTGCTACCCCAGTCTTTGGAAAGATCATTGTCATTAGGGATGAAAACGGTCGGATACGGATGCGAATATAGGTATAATCATATCCTTATCCATTTTAAAATACGAATACGAATGCGGATACGAATATTAACGGATATGAAAAATGTGTTATCATATCCTTAGAAACGAATACGAATTTAAAACGAATATGAATCGGATACGAATAATAATATAAACATTTTGATAGATTAACAAAAATATTTAGGATGGTTTACACATAAAATAGATATACCAGGCATATTATTTTCATAATAATATATCAACAATGGTGAATGCAATCATAAAATGTTGTTACATGCGTTATAAATAAATATACTACTATACTTATGAACGAAAAATCGGATATACGAATACGAATGCGAATATTAACGGATGTCAAAGTGATGTCCATATTCGCATCTATTTTAAAACGAATATGAATACGAGTGTTAAAATATGTATAAAACGAATACGATAGTGGATCGTATACGAATATATTCATATTCGTTTTCATCCCTAGTTGTCATCATGTAAGACAACAAAGTAGATATCCCATCCTTGGGTTCCTTCAAAGGTCCAGCACCCATTGTGAAGATGGATGGAACGAACTATGAACTGTGGGCCATGCAGTTTCTGAGTCTTATGCAATGAAATGGCAGGAAGCATATTCTCACACGGGAGGAGCCCGTTGACAAGATTGGGGTTAACGCCTCATGGGAGGCAAACGACGTGTATGCACGCGTATGGCTTTCTGGGACGATGTCCATGGAGATAGCAAATGATATATTGAGTCAGCCCACGACCAAGGATATGTGGGACATTCTTGCTGCCACATATTCTTCAGCAAAGAATGAGTTGAAGATTCTGCAACTGCAACGTGACTTCTTCACGTCAAAGCAAAATGGTCGCCCTCTCCATACCCTTTACATGTCTTTACGGTGTATGTTTGGGAAGTTACATGGTTACATTACCTTGACTGCAACACCAGAGCCACTCAAGGAATATAGGGATTCAGTGATAACAGGAGTATTTCTAGTGCCACTTGACTCTGAGTGTGACGCTGCTAGGCATAGACTCTTACTGATGCCACTATATCCCCAATGGAGGAGGCATATCGCAGGCCGAGCAGGCTCTCCATATCTCCTGGTGGCACACAGGTGTCTCAGATTTCTTCAGCTATGGCAGCATCTCGTGGTAGGGGGGGCCTACACAATTCCGTGGCTAAGGTCGCCGTGGAAGAGGAGGGGGTAGTCGACCCCCACGTCAGCCGTGCACCTACTGCCACAGGACAGGTCATTCTGAGGAAAAATGCTATTCTAAGCATGTGTTTCCTGCTTCAGCACATGTAGCAAAACATGTTCAACAGAGCAACAGTTCTTCGTCTGTATCTGATCAGAGATTTGATGAGTTGGTAGCACGACTCAGGGAGATTATGCCTTCTCCTGGGTCAACTAGCTCTCCGTCAGGATCATTAGAGGTAGCAGCCTCCGCCTCTACATCTACATCAGGTATATCATATGCTTTGACTAGCTGTTACAGTGCGGACTTGTCGGAGTGGATTATGGATTCAGGAGCCTCCCACCATCTTTGTGGTGACAGAGGGCAGTTTAGTACCTATATCCCAACTCAGTCAGGCAGATCTGTCGTGATAGCTGATGGAACACACTCCCCCATTACTGTACATGGGGAGGTGCAACTAACCCCTGAAATGCGGCTTCAGAATGTTTTTTACGCTCCTGAATTCTCTATGAATTTATTATCTATTAGTCAAATCACTAAGGATTTGCATTGTCGTGCCATATTTGACCATCTACTCTTGTGTTTCAAGACATTCTAAGGGACAGGGTGATTGATTCTGGCCGTGAGCAAGGAGGCCTATACATACTGGTGCAATCTCCATATGCTAGTGTCTCCTCTCTTCGCACTGGATCTATCTCTCTGTATATGTGGCATCTCCGTTTTGCTCATCTTCCTCTACAAAAGCTGCGTCATGTTTTTTCTCAGATCTCTCCTCGCCCCACTTTTCAATGCGAAACCTGCCGGCACGGGAAGTATCATAGGTCGATATTCTAGAGTCGTCAGGGTCAAAGTAGTCATAGTCTTTTTGAGTTGATTCATTTGGATATTTGGGGTCCTAGTCGTGTTCCCGATCTTCAGGGACATCGATTTTATCTTGTTGCTGTTGATGAATTTTCTAGATTGTCTTGGGTTTTTCTGCTTAAGAACAAGTCTGATACTAGTCCTATCATTCTGTCTTTTATTAATGAAATAAGGAATGTGTTTCTTTGCAAATGTCAAGTATATACATTCTGATAATGCACTCGAATTCTGCACTACACAACTTTCTCAATTTCTTAGATCCTATGGTATTGTGCATCAGACATCTTGTGCATGCATCCCAACAGAATAGGGTGGCTGAGAGGAAACATCGCCATCTCTTGGATGTCACCAGGACTCTTCTGATTCATAGTTGTGCTCCCCACTCGTACCGGGGGGACGTTGTTCTCACTGCGTATTATTTGATGAATCGTATGCCTTCATCGATTCTGGGGGAGAAAATTCCGTTCTCGACTGCACTTCCCGAGAAGGATCTTTTATTTCTCACACCTCGTGTTTTTGGATGCCTTGCATTTGTTCATCAGATGTCTCCAAGTCTTGACAAGCTCTCTCCTAGAGCAGTCAAGTGTGTATTTATTGGGTATTCCAAGACCCAGAAGGGGTATCGTTGCTTTGACCCTGCTTGACGAAGGTACTATGTTAGTGTAGATGTCACCTTCTTTGAATCCATCATGTATTTCTCTCCTACAGGTGACAAGCTCATTTCATCAAAGCGTGGAGAAGAGGTTTACATGCCACTAACTCCTGTCTCTCTCACTCCACCACCACCACCTCCTCCACCACCATCGCCTCCTCCACTGCCACAACCTCCTCCACCTCCTGCCACATCTACTTTCTTTCCACATGTTTACCAGCGCCGTCCTCGTGCTCATGTGCCTCCACCATTATCCAACACGCCCAAGGTATGTCCTGAGCATTTGAGTTCCTCTGATGGCACTGGTGATTTGAGTGTGCAGGATGTTGTAGATGATACTCCTTCTGAGGATACAGTGGACATGGATGTGCCTATTGCTCTACGACAGAAGAGGCGTGCATGCACGATGCATCCTCTTTCTTCTCAGTCTCTTTGGCGCTTCTATCTGGTGACTTTCAGAGGTTTGTTGTTACCTTATCAGGGGTTCAGATACCGTGGTCCTATCAAGAGGCATTACAGAGTGGTCCTTGGCGTCTTGCTATGGAAGAGGAAATGGCCGCCTTACAGTCTCGAGGTACGTGGAGTGTCGTCTCCGATCCCCCAGGTGCTTTTGTTGTTGGCAGTAAATGGGTGTTTACATTAAACACCGTGCAGACAGTTCTGTAGACAGATAAAAGGCCCAGTTGGTTGCTCGTGGATTCACCCAAACTTATGAGGTGGACTATCAAGACACCTTTTCTTCTGTTGCGCGTCACTCTAAACTCTGCATTCTTATTGCCGTTGCTGTAGTGAAAGACTGGCTACTTTTCCAATTAGATGTCAAGAATGCTTCCTTGTATGGCGATTTGCAAGAAGAAGTGTATATGCAGCAACCACCAGGGTTTACTGCTGAGGGGAGTCTAGTATGGTGTGTAAACTTCATAAGGCCATATATGGCCTTAAGCAGAGTCCGAGGGCTTGATTTCGGAAGCTCTCAGAGTTGATTGAACTACAGGACTTTGCCAGATCTATTGCAGATCATTCTCTTTTTATTAAGAGAACCCAGAAAGGTACTGTTGCTATTTTGGTTTATGTGGATGATATTGTTGTCATAGGCAGTGATAACGAAGGAATTCAAGCACCCAAGGATTATGGGACAACAGTTCGTGACCAAGGATCTTGGTAAGCTGAGGTATTTTCTTGGACTAGAATTTGCAAGAAACTAGCAGGGAATGGTAATGACGCAAAGGAAATACGTTATTGATCTCCTATGTGAGACGGGTATGATAGGATGTAGACCTGCTACTACTCCAATGGATCTCAATGCTCGGCTATATGATTATGACTTTGCAGAGGTGGATAAGAGACCGTACAGAGTGCTGGTAGGGAAGCTATTGTATATCACTACATTATTACCAGGCCTGATATATCGTTTGCCGTCAGCAAAGTTAGCCAATTTATGGAGCAACCCAAGCATGCTCACAGGGATGCAGTCAACATGATCTTGAGGTATCTCAAGTCTTCTCCAAGTGCAGGACTTCTATTTAGGAGAGACACAAACCTGGCCGTGTCAGGATGTGCGGATGCAAACTATTGTTGGGAAAATCAGTAAGTTGTTTATTCCATACGCTCTAGGCTCTCTTATATAGGAGAATAGCCTATGGGTAAAATACATAAAGAGTCCAACAGGAAAAAGAAAATATGAAAAGGTACAAAAGAGAATAACATATATCTCTACACTCCCCCTCAAGGTGGAGCATAGATGTCAATCATGCTCAGCTTGGACGAACACTTTTGGAACGGCCCTCGAAGTAACGTCTTGGTAAAGATGTCTGCAGTTTGGTCCCCTATGCTAACATGGGATGTCGAAATAAATCCCTTCTGAATCATATCTCGTATGAAGTGACAGTCAACCTCAATGTGCTTGGTTTGTTCATGAAATGCTGGATTATTTGCAATGAATAGAGCAGCCTGATTGTCACATTCCAGAGCCATAGGAAGAGGGACTTTTATATATAGATCTGTAAGCACATCCTTCACCCACATCATTTCTGTACTGACCTGGGCCATAGTCCTATATTTAGACTCAGCACTGGATCTTGATACAACCGTTTGCTTCTTGCTTCTCCATGAGACCAGTGAGTCTCCGAAATACACAGCAAATCCAGTGGTGGACTTCCTGTCCTTAGGACATCCTGCGTAATCTGCATCTCTGCACATACTGAGATAGTAACCTCCCTGTCTTTCTTAAACAGTAGACCTGCACCTGGAGATGACTTAAAGTACCTGAGTATCATATGTATAGCATCCATATGTACCTGACGTGGTTGCTCCATAAACTGGCTCACCCGATTCACAGCAAAGGAGATATCGGGTCTGGTAATAGTAACATAGAGAAGCTTGCCCACCGGTTCTTTGTATCTCCTCCTATCCACCTCATCAGTGTCGTCATCATATAATTTCCTATGGGATCCATGGGTGTAGTGGCAGGTCGGCAACCAAGCATTCCTGTTTCACTCAACAGGTCAGTGACATATTTCCTCTGGGTCATTACCAGCCCATGAGAATTTCTGGCGAATTCCAGTCCCAGAAAATATCTAATAACTCCAAGGTCCTTGGTGACAAATTCACGACCCAACATTTCTTTCACCCTCTGAATTCCTTGTTCATCATCACCTGTAATCAAGATATCATCGACTGAGACGATATAGGCCGCCTTGCTCATAGCCATGCCCAATCACGTTGCCCGTAAGGATGTCCTGAAAAATGAGAGAAGATGGATCAAAAATTGCTCGACAATGTAAATCCTTTGTAAGTTGGCTAATGGACAATAAATTCATAGAGAAATCAGGTGCATGCAGCACATTCTTGAGGTGCGTTGAAGGTGTCAGGCTAATCTCCCCCTGACCAGTGATAGGAGAATGCGTCCCATTGGCAATAACCACAGTACGGCCTGGAGGGACATGTCGGTAGGCTGTACGTAGGCCTTGATCACCACACAGATGATGTGTGGCACCAGAGTCCATAATCCACTCTAGAGTATCTGATCCACTACTACTAGTAAATGTATAAGTGCTACCTGAGGTACCGATGGATGCAGAAGCAGCAACATCGGGGTGACTATCAGAAGCAGGCACTGATGCAGCTGGGCCAGATGGAGGAATAATGCCCCTCAGACGGGCTACAATGTCATCAAAGCGCTGGTCTAGAGATGAAGCATATAGAGGCTCAATTTGTTCAGCTACTCGTGCGGAAGCAGGAAATCCATGTTTGGAGTAGCACATGTCTTCAGTATGCCCAGAACGGTGGCAAAAAATGCATGATGGCCGAACACGACCCCTCTACCCCGAGGTCCACGACCACGGGACTGATGATGACCTCCACGACCTCGATTCGCTGCCATGGCGGAGGCAACATGATTGCAACGTATGAAGGAACAGTAATACGGCTTAATCTGTGAAATGCTTCCTCCATCGGAGGAATGATGGAGTCTGTCAAGATCCGGGAGCGTGCAGCCTCGTACTCTAGATCTAGAGCCGCCAGAAATACACCAACCATAGTGGCATTCTGGTAGGTCTTTTGTTGCTCAGGAGTGGATGTGAGAGATATGAAGCTGTAAAGTTTCTCAAACATTCCTCACAAAGATGTGTACAATGAGTGCAGAGGTCGTCCATTCTGCTTGATAGTAAAGATGTCATACTGGAGTTGCAGAATCTTTGTCTCATTCTTTGCTTGGGAATATGTAGCAACCAGAATATCCCGCATTGCTTTTGCAGTGGGCTGATGGAGAATATCATTGGCAATCTCAATTGCTAGGGTTCCTGATAGCCACACCTAGGCATTGACCCCAGTCTTCTCAGCAGGCTCTTCTTCGGTAAGAATGTGCTTCTTACCAGTTGACTTCATCATACTCATGAACTGCATTGCCAACAGTTCGTAATTCGACCCATCCATTTTTACAATGGGCATCGGATCTCTGAAGGCGCCTGCAAATGGAATATCTGCCTTGCTTTCTGACATGATGGTAATCGAAGACTAGGGTAGTTGACTGAGAATATGATCGTCTACACGGACATTCACGGGTTTAGTTGCATGTGTAGACTCAAGCAACCAAACCCATAGTCTTGAAAAACTCGAGCGAGAGTCTCCTTTCTCACAAAGGTACCCTAGGGTTAGTTAAACCCTAGGATATGAGACTACTCGCGAGTCCTAGGATACCTGAGGGTCGAGATGCTTTTGTGCGGCCTCCGATGTATGCGCACGTGCACACGTGCAAGCTAGAGTTGCACACGCACGCTGACAGGAACCGCGCACTGCGCGTGAGAAGGCAACACGATGGCGACGTGCCCGTGCACTGTGCGTGAGGAGGTGATGCGCCTGGGCACCGCGCGTGAAGAGGCTGCGCGCCTGGGCACCGCGCGTGAAGGTGTGATGCACGAGGCTGTGCGAGAGGCGGTGTACAGGCTTCGAGGCGACGACGCCTGGAGTCCGAGATGGCAGGGCTCGAAGTCCGAGGCGGCGACGCGAAGGGCTTGGAGGTGGAGGGGCTAGGGTTAGAGTTTGGTTCGAGAACTCCAGTCTAGGACCGTCGCTCTGATACCATGTTGGGAAAATCAGTAAGTTGTTTATTCCATACTCCCTAGGCTCTCTGATGCAAAATGAAAGAATTTGGCGCGGCGATAAAATTTGAATTTTTGAACGGTGGATTTTGGTAGAAGAAGATAGAGGGGTTGAGAAGAAGAAACTCGTCGGGAACGAGGGGTTGAGGGAGAAGAAGCGCGAAGAACACGCGTAGGGAGAGAGGGAGAGGGGAAAGGAGAGAGATAAAATCTCAATTTTTTTAACATACTGAACTGTCTAAAAACAATGGACCCTCATCCCTTTATATAGGAGGGATGACATTAAAAAAATAGAAATTAATTTAAATAGACAACCAATTATCCTAAACTGACTCTATCTAATTAACAGACCAAATTTGAAAATCAAATCTATGACTAATTGTCGGAGATCACAGGCGATCTCATTTATTTAATTAGAGATACGATAATTTAAATAAACGTAAATAAAATTGACCACTAAAATTAACTAAAAAATTCGGCCCTATATTTGGGCCCGATGCTGCATCAACTCTCCTCCGCTTTAAAAATTCGTCTCCCGACGAATTGCTTGATGTAGGCGCGTCGTTGGAGAATTCATCCTTGAATTGTGGCTTCAGTTTCCTCCAATTCGATCCTTTTCAAAGTTACGTTTGTAGTTCTTTCCAATTGGAGGGCATTTCTGCAATTTTCGTACCCCTTCATTACAACTTATAATGTTAGAGAAGCCTTTGAACCTTCCCTTTGAATAAAAACTTTTGCCTGGAGGGGGTTCTGTGTAATTTCTCCCACTTAATTTCTCAAGGGATTTCCAGTCCCACCTGTCACGGGACTCAAACCCCGTAACCATCGGGTTCCCTGTTAGGGTTTGCCCGAGTCCTCGCGTATATGGCGCGGGCGGCGCGGGCTGGGGAGGATGGATGGCGCGGGCGGGGCATGCGATGGCGCTGGGGCGAGCGGCTGGGTTGCCGTGTGGAGAACTAGAGGAGGTGAAGCGCGGGGTCGGCAGGTGGCTGTCGGGGTCGATGCGTGGCCGCATGGGGGACCGCAGCAGCGCGTGGCCTTGCGCGCGGTGGCTGCACGGGGAAACGTCACCAACGGCGAGGGCGGCGAGGTCTTGGTCGCGGCCGTGGGATGGAGGGATCGCGCGGAGACGCCGAGCCGCCCGTACAGGAGAAAGCGGGGGCTGGGAGCTCTGGGTGCGCGTGGGAGGCGCCACTGGGGGGCGGCCACGCGCTGCGGTGCTGGAGGAGTCGGTGGCGGAGTGCGATGGGGCCCCAGCGGTGCGGGCCAGCCACTGTTGGACTGCAGTGGGGCTGGGGCGGACATCGGGGGCGCTATCGGCGACGGCGGTTGATCTGAAATCTTCTGGACAGCAACATCGATTGTAGAAATTTTGAGATTTTCGTATTCTTCTTCCATAGGACCTTCGTCGAAGATAGGCCCATGGTCCTCCTTTGCTTCTTGCACAATAGTTGTATCAAATAAACCTTCATTGGGACGGAACATACCTTCATTTTCTAGGTCGGAATCGGATTGAGCAGCAGGTATAGCGTTCTTACTTTGGTCGTCGACATGCGAATCTTCTTCGATTTGCGCGTCTAACCATGCCTGAACCTTGATGCTTGACATAAGGCGCTTCTTGAACTTTTGTTGACGTGCACGTGAGCGCGAAACATGAGATATGCAACTCAAGTTGAATTGCGTCCTCCAATAGTTGACAGGATCGTCGAATCGTAAGAACGATTCGGTTGCCATGCTCTGATACCAAATGATGCAAAATGAAAGAATTTGGCGCGACGATAAAATTTGAATTTTTGAATGGTGGATTTTGGTAGAAGAAGATAGAGGGGTTGAGAAGAAGAAACTCGTCGGGAACGAGGGGTTGAGGGAGAAGAAGCGCGAAGAACACACGTAGGGAGAGAGGGAGAGGGGAAAGGAGAGAGATAAAATCTCAATTTTTACAACATACTGAACTGTCTAAAAACAATGGACCCTCATCCCTTTATATAGGAGGGATGACATTACAAAAATAGAAATTAATTTAAATAGACAACCAATTATCCTAAACTGACTCTATTAACCGACCAAATTTGAAAATCAAATCTATGACTAATTGTCGGAGATCACATGCGATCTTATTTATTTAATTAGAGATACGATAATTTAAATAAACGTAAATAAAATTGACCACTACAATTAACTAAAAAATTCGGCCCTATATTTGGGCCCGACGCTGCATCAACTTAAGGTTGCAAAACCGATTTTGGCGCGACGATAAAATTTGAAATTTTTGAACGGTGGATTTTGGTAGAAGAAGATAGAGGGGTTGAGAAGAAGAAACTCGTCGGGAACGAGGGGTTGAGGGAGAAGAAGCGCGAAGAACACGCGTAGGGAGAGAGGGAGAGGGGAAAGGAGAGAGATAAAATCTCAATTTTTATAACATACTGAACTGTCTAAAAACAATGGACCCTCATCCCTTTATATAGGAGGGATGACATTACAAAAATAGAAATTAATTTAAATAGACAACCAATTATCCTAAACTGACTCTAACTAATTAACCGACCAAATTTGAAAATCAAATCTATGACTAATTGTCGGAGATCACATGCGATCTCATTTATTTAATTAGAGATACGATAATTTAAATAAACGTAAATAAAATTGACCATTAAAATTAACTAAAAAATTCGGCCCTATATTTGGGCCCGACGTTGCATCACTCTCTTATATAGGAGAGTAGCCTATGGGTAAATACATAAAGAGTCCAACGGGAAAAAGAAAATACGAAAAGGTACAAAAGAGAATAACATATATCTCTACAACTATGCTGGGTGTCCCAAGGATAGGAAGTCAACTTCAGGCTTCACTGTGTTTGTAGGCAGCTCGTTGGTTTCATGGAAGAGTAAGAAACAGACAGTTGTGGCCAGATCTAGCGCTGAATCAGAATATAGAGCAATGGCCCAAGGGAGCACATAAATGATGTGGGTAAGGTCCGTTGTGATTGACCTAACTATGTAGGTGCCTCTTCCTATGCACCTAAAATGTGATAATCAAGCTGCGCTATTTATAGCTAATAATCCTGCATTTCATGAAAGAACAAAGCACATTGAGGTTGACTGCCACTACACTTGTGTGATTTGATTCAAAAGGGATTTATATTCACTTCTCATGTTGCTTCAGGTGATCTGATTGCTGACATGTTCACCAAAGCTCTTGCAAAGGGATCGTTTCATCGTTGTTGTTCGAAGTTGAGCATGATAGATATTTATGCCCCAAATTGAGGGAGAGTGTTGAGATATCTATATCTCTTTATTTGTTATCCTATAATTTTCCTTTTCTTTCGGCTATCTATGTAATTTTCCCATAGACCTTTTCTCCTATATAAGAGAGCTCTAGGGCTACGGTGAATAATACTTTTCATTTCAATCCTTTCCACAGAGATGATTGGACGAAAGGAGGCACACTTTGAGATAGATTTACTAGGTTTTTCTATTGCAATAGACTGGGATGCTATGATGGTTGACTGCTGGTCCGATTCTTGGGGAGGGGGTAACATGATGTTCTTCTATTTGTTTTTGGAGTAGAGTCTACATGAGTTTTTGAATGCGCTGGAGGTGTTGGATCCCGGTGACATCACCACATGGTTGCGTGATCACAAAACTTGATGAGAGGGGGATTTCTCTGTCAAGAAGGCTTACAAAGCTCTTTCTATATAGATAACTCAAGGTGATGCAGATCTCGCCATGGACTGTAGACTGATATGAAGATTAATGACATGGCTGAGGTTGAATTGATGTGGCTATTGCAGAGATATAGAGTGGCGATGAAGGTGTTTAGAGCAAAACTGTTCCATAAAACTGACATCACCTGCCCACTTTGTCTGGACAACTATGAGGTGAGGGAGATTTGTCTCCTGTCAGATAGCTTAGGATGTCTGGAGGAGTACTGCGTTGACTTGGGTGGAGATTTCTTGTCTTGAGAGTTTTTCGATGAGAATCGGATGTATGGCCTGCCATTCCAGATGGTTGAAAGTAACCCTTTCACCTTCTCTGAGCTTTTTGGCTTGCCAGGGATGCCTTGATTTTTTCATGAGTTCATTTATTTGGAAAATGTATTTGGTCATGCAAAAATTCTTTTAAAGTCATAGGTTTTTTGAGCCAAAAAGGAGGAAACACGCTTAGTTGTCAGATATAGATAAAAATATAGATGGTTATAGAGGGACTTACAGAGGGGCTTACAATGTCCAGGACGCGAGAAGAGACCTGGAATGACATAATGCATTTTCACAATAGAAACGTTGTGAAGAAAAAAGTGCACCATTTCTGCCTAACTAGATATCCCAGATCGCCGTCAGGGATTGGAGGATGTCCTTTCTAGCCCGATGTCTAGCAGTAAACAGTGAGTCCCAGAAGAGTTCAAGGGTCTGAATGTTAAGCCAGCTTTTGTCAATATTGCTCTGTTGGGAAAAATAAGAGAGTTGTTTATTCCTGGGATCCCTAGGCTCTCTTACATAGAGGAGAGACCTATGGGTAAATTACATAAGATATACATAAAGAAATAAAATAACAGAAAAGGTACATAGGAACATAGAAATATCTCTATTCCCCCCTCAAGATGGAGCATAGATATGAATCATGCTCAACTTGGACGAATACGTTTGAAATGACCCCCTGAGTAATGCCTTGGCAAAGATATCTCCTGTTTGCTCTCCTGAACTGACATGAGAGGTAGAAATCAAATCCTTCTGAATCATATCTCTAGTATAATAGCAGTCTACCTCAATATGCTTAGTTCTTTCATGGAATGCAGGATTTTTCATAATTAATAAAGCAGTCTGATTATCACATTGTAGCTGCATTGGTAAAGGTAAATTTATATGCAAATCTGCTAACACTGCTCGAACCAACATCATTTCCGTGCTTGCTTGGGCCATAGCCCTACACTCAGATTCGACACTTGATCTAGCCACCACCTTTTGTTTCTTGCTTTTCCAAGAAACAAGAGAACTGTCAACAAACACAACGAAGCTTGAAGTAGACTTCCTATCCTTAGGACATCCTGCATAGTCTGCATCAGCACATGCAGACACAGAAAGAGCTGCTCCTTTTCTGAATAGTAATCCTGCACCTAGAGAAGATTTTAAATATCTTTAAATCATGTATATAGCATCCATGTGAACCTGTCAGGACTGCTCCATGAACTGACTCACCCGACTCACGGCAAAGGAGATATCGGGTCTAGTAATAGTAATATAGAGAAGCTTTCCCACCATCTCTCTATATCTCCTTCTGTCGACCTCATCTGTATGATCATCATATAACTTCATGCTAGGGTCCATAGGAGTAGTAGATGGTCGACACCCAATCATGCCTATATCAACAAACATGTCTGTAACATACTTCCTTTGGGTCATCACAAGATCCTGCGCATTCCTAACAAATTCCAACCCTAAGAATTACCTTAGGGTACCAAGATCTTTGGTAACAAACTAATGACCCATAAATTCTTTTACCATCTTGACCCCCTGCACATCATCTCCTGTAACATGTATATCATCCACATAGACCATAATGACAATTGTAGCTCTAGATGTTCTCTGCACAAAGAGTGAATGGTCTGCATTTGACCTCTTGAATCCTTATCTTTCAATCAGATCCGAGAGCTTCTGAAACCACACCCTTGAACTTTGTTTAAGGCCATATATTGCCTTATGGAGTTTACAAAACTGCTGACACTCCCCCTCAGCAGCAAACCCCAGAAGCTGCTGCATGTAAACTTCCTCTTGTAGATCTCCATACAGAAAAGCATTTTTAACATCTATCTGAAACAAAGGCCAATCACGTACCACTGCTACTGAAAGTAGGATACGCAAAGTAGAGTGGCGAGCCATTGGATAAAACGTGTCCAAGTAATCCACACCGTAGGTCTGAGTAAATCCTCGTTCCACTAATCTTGCCTTGTAGCGATCAAGGCTCCCATCTGCATGATGTTTAACAGTTGACACCCATTTGCAATTGACAACAGGAACCATGAGGAGCAGACACCAAACTCCAACCTCCAGGTACCACGTGATTGCACCGTAGCCATTTCTTCTTCCATAGCCAAGCGCCAACGATTATCCATCAAGGCCTCCTGATAACTCCGTGGAATGTTCACGGCAGATAGAGCAACTACAAATCTATGAAATTCCTCTGTCAGACGATGAAAGGAGACCTGAGAAGCAAGAGGGTAAGAAGCACAAGACCGCTTCTGCTTTCGAACTGCAATGGATATGTCCAGGTCATTGGGAACCTCCTCCATCTATGGGCTATTCTCCTATAATGATTCATGCACAAATATATCTCCAGGCACATCGTTAGAAACCATGTTATCAGAACAAACCTGGGGCATACTGGATGACGGGCGATGACCATGAGCAGAAGCAGTCCAACGGGTATAGAATTTAGGTATTGGTGGAACAATAGGCACTTGCGACTGAGTAGTAGGAGGGGGTGGAGGAGGTGGTGGTGGAACCGCATGCACATGTGGAGGAGGTGATTGACTCATAAGAGGGGGTGGCATGTAAACCTCATCATCAGAGTCTGATGAAGCCAACTTGTCACTTGTAGGAGAGAAATACATTACAGACTCAAAAAATGTGACATCAACACTGATATAGTATTTATTGCGTAATGGATCATAACATCGGTACCCCTTATGGGTCCTGGAGTACCCAACAAACACACATTTGACAGCCCTAGGAGAGAGCTTGTCAAGATCTGGAATCAACTGGTGAATAAAAACAACAGAGCCAAACAGACGAGGAGTAAGTGAGAACAACTCCTCTCAGGGAAAGCTATAGAGAAAGGAATTTTCTCACTCAAGACAGACGATGGCATGAGATTCACCAAGTAGCATGCTGTAAGAACTGCATCACTCCAAAATGAACATGGGGCACGACTCTGAATGAGAAGAGTCCGAGTGACATCAAGTAGACGATGATGCTTTCTCTCTTCAACACCATTCTGTTGGGAAGTGTAAGCACAAGATGTTTGATGAATAATTCCATGGAATGAAAGAAAATGGGATAGAGCACGAGTATAGAATTCTAAAGCATTATTAGTCCGCACAAATTTCATAGAGGTAGAGAAAACATTCTGCACTTTATTGATAAAAGTTTTGATCACATCCCTGCTTCAGATTTATTTTTAAAAGAAACACACATGACAAACGGAAAAAAAACATCCACAACAACAAGATAAAACCGGTGTCTCTGGTGATCAGGAACACGACTCGGACCCCAAATGTCAGCATGAAGTAACTCAAAAAGAGAGCTACTGCTTGGACTCTGACTACTAGGTAAAGCACACCGATGATGCTTTCCCAACCGACATGCCTCACACCGGAAGGAAGAACCCGGTGAAATCCGCGGCAACATATGGCACATCTTCTGAAGAGGGAGGTGACCAAAGCGTAAGTGTCAGGAATAAGGAGAAATTGGTCCTGTTGCATAAGAATATACGCCAACATAGGGAGTTCGGACCATGCGATAAAGACCACTCTGTTCACGGCCACACCCAATCACTTTGCCCATAAGAATGTCCTAAAAAACAAGAGACGATGGGTCAAAAATAGCTTTACAGTGCAAATCCTTTGTGATCTGACTAATGGATAACAAATTCATAGAGAAATCAAGAGCATGTAACACATTCTGCAGATGCATCGAAGGCGTCAAACAAATCTCCCCATGTCCAGTGATCGGGGAATATGTCCCATCTGCAATCACGACAGTTCTCCCTTGTGGAACCTGTCTATATGCTATAAGCTGGTCTTTTTCCTTGCATAAATGGTGTATTGCCCCGGAATCCATAATCCATTCAGTAATCTCAGATCCGTGATAGGATGTAAAAGCAAAAGTGCTATATGAGGTACTAGCCGTAGCAGACGTACTGGCAGATGTGGAGTCTGCTACATCTAAATGACCTCCTGGAGATGGTGAAGAAGCATGAGGCATGATATCCCGCAGTCTAGCTACAAAGTCATCAAACCTCTGATCAGAAGTAGGAGCAGCAGGAGACTCAACCTACTCCGCTACACGGGCTGAAGCCGTAAAGCCATGCTTGGAATAACATGTATCCTCGGTATGTCCTGGACGGTGACAATACGTGCATGGCTGACGAATGCAACCTCCTCTACCACGAGGTCCGCGTCCATGGAAGGAAGAAGAGCCTCCTCTTCCTTGAAAGGCTGCCATATCCGAAGAAGTCTGGCTAGGTTTGTGGACAGAATAGTAATTTTGCTGAGCCTGCAGACCGCTTCCACTATGGGAGGAATAATGGCATCCACTAGAATCTGGGAGCGAGCAGCATCATACTCAGGGTCGAGGGCTGCTAGGAATACACCAACCATGGTAGCATTCCTATATGTCTTCTGCTGCTCTGGAGTCGTCGTTAGAGGCATGAAGCTGTGGAGCTTCTCAAACATCCCACGCAAGGATGTATACAGTGAATGAAGGGGGCGCTCGTTTTGCTTGACAGTGAATATGTCATGCTGGAGTTGGAGGATCTTCGTCTTGTTCCTCGCTTGAGAACATGTTGCTACGAGGATATCCCACATCGCCTTAGCAGTAGGCTGATGTAACACATCATTGGCAATCTCAATCATCAATGTACCCGAAAGCCAAACTTTAGCATATGCGTTGTCTGCCTCCCAGAGGCGTTTACCACAGTTTTCTCCACCGGTTCCTCCTCGGTAAGAATGTGTTTCTTACCATTCGACTTCATAAGTCTCATGAGCTGCATAGCCTAGAGCTCATAGTTTGTCCCGTCCATTTTGACAATAGGGATTGGACCTCTAAAAGCGCCTATGGCGGTTACATCGACATTGTTCTCAAACATATTGCCGGATGTAGAATACTAGGATTTTGTAACCAAAGAGTGAATGTCTACACAAACATATGTGGATTTGAATGCATATGTAGACTTATGCACCCAAATCCATCAAACAAACGAAGGAAACGACGCTGGTGGCGGAGACCGTGTCGCGCAGTGGCGGCGGAAAGGCGGCCTCGGGAGAAGACCGACGACGGCTAGAGTGTGAGCGACACGTGAAAGCGCGGCACGCGGAGTTGCTGCATGCAGAGGGGCCGCGCACGAAGTGGCGACGCGCGGAGGTGGCAATGCGCTGAAGGGCGACGGCACACAGAGGTGGGCGGCGACACACGGAGGTGGCAGCGCGCGGAAGGGCGACGACGTGCGGAGGTGGGCGATGATGCGCGGAGATGAGGGCGGAAGGTGGGGCTAGGATTAGGGTTTTGGGTACGAGAGCTCCGGTCTAAGGCCGCCGCTCTGATTCCATGTTGGGAAAAATAAGAGAGTTGTTTATTCCTGGGAATTCTAGGCTCTCTTATATAGAGGAGAGACCTATGGATAAATTACATAAGATAGACATAAAGAAATAAAATAACAAAAAAGGTACATAGAAACATAGAATTATCTCTACATGCTCCATATAGGGATGATCTTTGTGTACTGAAAGAAGAGGTGATCCATCGTTTCAATATTAATTTCACAGAGTGGACATCTATTGGAAATATCTTGGAGGAGTCTTGCACAACGGTCCCTTGTCATGATACATCTCCTCAAAAGCCACATGAAGAAGCCTATTCTGCCCGGAAGTCGGAGTTCCCAAATGAGGTTGCAGTCACAGATTAAGGACTCCGTCGTAGGTGATGGCGGTCTGCAGATGGCACAATACACCTTTTTTTAGAGAGAATTGTCCTTCCATACTCAATGATCTCTACTCGTAGATGGCATGTCACTACGTCTTAGCGACTCTAGGAGATTGAGGAAATCTTGATGTCGTTGATAAGAGAAGATAGCCATGAAGTAAGGCATCCAATTTCCGTCAATCCAACAATCTTAAACAAGAGCATCCCTATTGCCAGACAAAGCAAAGAGCCACGGAAATATGGAGGAGAGAGAGCCATCGGCCATCCAATTGTCTTTCTAGAACAAAAACATGTTTCCATTACCAAGTACATGTCGAAAAAGTTCAGGGAATCGGGGAAGAACTGAAGTGATTCTTTTCCAGAACGCCGAAGGGTGTAAATGCATCGCTGGAGTACTCTGTGAGGGTCCCCAATATTATAAATCCTACGAATTAGCCTACAACAAATGTCTTCGTCTCTACCTCACAGTCTGTTAACCCATTTTAGCAGGTGCACCTTATTCATGCCCTCAAGGTTCTTGATTCGCAATCCACCATCCATCATGGGTAGGGTAACAGTCGCCTAGTCGACCAAATGCATCCCGACACCATCCTCCCCGATTTTCTCCATAGAAACCTATGCATGATCTTTTCTAGTATGTTTCTGATACCAACCGACAATAGGTGCGAGGACATAAAGAAAACTGGGATTGCCGAGAGCACCACTTTAATAAGCACCATCCGACCGCCTTTGGATAAAATCGCTGCTTTCCAACCAGATAACTTGTTTTCTAGATTCTCGATAACAATAGCCAATCAGAGATCTTGACTTTGCCACATGTAAGGGGGATCCCAAGGTAGCGTATCGGAAGGGATCCACAAGCTGTGCGTAACTCCTCTGCATACTCTCTCGCAATATCCCTGGATATGCCAAAAGGAATTGTCACTGATTTCCCGTGGTTGAGAATATATCCTGGCATCTCACTATAAATCTCCAAAGTTGTGGCCATAGCCTTTGCCTCATCCTTACCGCCCTATATAAAAAAGATGGCGTCGTCCGTGTACTACAAATGAGGGATAGAAATATCGCCATTAGAGTAGCCCAAAGTGATGCCGTTGAGGATGACCTGATTCACCATACAGGAAAGGACATTGGAAACAATGTCAAACAACTTAGGTGCAAGAGGGCACCCCTATCTTGACCTCGTTGTGTATGAAAAAACCACCCTCTGGACGGCCATTGACAAACACAGAGTAGGAAGCCGTCGTGACACAACACTTCATTCAAGAAATCCAGGATGTCAGAAACCCCAGTTTACACAAAGCTGACCAAAGGAAACGCCAGTCCATATGCCTTTGAGAATTCCACTTTCCATATTATACCTTTCACTCGTCTGCGCTTCCAGTCAACGACAATCTCAGTAGCCATAACAAGGCTATCTGCAATTTGTCTGTTCGGAATGAAGGTCGACTATAGTGGAGAGGTGATATGATCCATAAGCCTGTTCAATCTAATGGCCAACACCTTTGCAACAATGAGATATATCGCATTCGAGAGTGCGATCGACCGAAAATCCTTCACTCTCTCAAAGGCCTTCTTTTTAGGAAGCAGGACGATAAATGCCTTGTTAATTCGCTCAAAGCCTGCATTTTCGTGGACAAATTCCTTGACGACCGCTACCACCTCATCACCTAACAGGGACCAGAACTCATGGAAGAATAAATTGAGAAACCATCAGAACCTGGAGTACCGTCTACGTTTAAGTTCCAGACTGCATTTTTCACCTCCTCGGCTATGAAATGCTGGATTAGGTTGGTGGCATGCTCCTCAGACACACATTATGCCCCCAAGCCACTCCATCTCCACTGTTTGTCCTTCTGTCTCTTGGAAAAAGAGTGAAAATGGTCTGCAATAGCCTGCCCATATCACTGTTTCCCTCTAGACGAGTGTCATTCACCACCACAGACCATATCTGATTGTGGCGACGTCTCCCGCTAGCCACACGATGGAAATAGGCGGTGCTAGTGTCCCCATCTCTGAGCCAACTCTGTCTAGAACGTTGCTTCCACTCAGTAACATGCTTCTTGTCCTCTGTTGCAATGATCTTCTGCGTCGCTGCTCTTGCGGCTAACTCCTCAGTCAATAGATCTCTGATATCTTTTAGTTCATCAAACCGCCACACCTTCGTTTCTGCAGCCAAACGAGCAGCCAACCTAGCCTCTCTGATTTCCTTCTTATAGGCGCAAAGCTGTTTGCGGAGCGAGGTAAGCTTCTGGGTCAAAAGGGAAGTAACAAAACCCGTAACAATAATGGAGGACCAAATTTTACAAACAAGCTCTCTAAAAGAATCTTCTTGCAGCCAAGAACATTCAAACCTGAACAAGCCCCGATGAATCGGGTCAACTCCGGAGTCCCAAATAATTGATGTGTGGTCAGGTCTTGTTCGCGGCCTAAAGGAACAACATGAAAGTGGAGAATCTGTCAGAAGCTCCTGGGAAGCAAGGAAACGATCAATACATGATCGAGATCCAGCATTCCTCCAGGTAAATCTCATGTTCGTCGCATCAATCACCTGAAGCTATCAATCGGCTCTATGAAGTTCATCGACCCAGGATCCTGATCCCCACGTGAACGAGGACGGTCTGAAGATAGAAGGGTAACGTTGAAGTCTTCGCCCAAGAGCCAGGCAACCCCATGATAGGTGTTACGGGTCTCGCGAATGTTGGCCCACAACTCTTCCCATAAGGAATGAGAACAAGGCCGATAGACACATGATATCGCTGACTGAGTACCCGTAGATTTGTTAACCAGGAGAACATCGAGAACATGTCTCGCCTTCATCTGAGAGAGGGTAGAGAACATTGGCTCCTTACAAGCAATAGCCAAGCCCCCAGAAGCGCTAACAATGTCAAGAGTACAATAGCCATATAGTGCATCGGCCCCCATCGAGTTCCACATCTGAGAGGTGCATGACTGAAGCTTAGTTTCTTGTAAAAGGATGATATCGCAACCCCCATTCATCAAAGCAGGCACCCATCAGATGTCGCTTCTCTAGGTCACCTAGACCACGAACATTCCATGTCAGAACCTTCATTGAGAAACTTGGTTGGAACCCGACAGTCGTACTGTACCAGCTATCTGCGCCACTCTGGCCTTGAATTCAGAGATTGTTTGCTCTTCTTCAATTCCTCTAGTATGATTCTTTGCGGTCTATACCTTTTGTGTCTCTTATTGGTGCTCAAGTCACTGGGTAAATATGCGGTTGAGGACGATTGGAGGGTTGTTTCAGACCTGGCTGGTACTGACTGCCTATTTTGGTTGATATCTAAGGATGGTATAGCCTGATTAAGATTGATGGTCCAAATTGGGGGAAAGCTGCAGGCAGCTGATCTCAAGTCATCTGGATCTAGGTGTTTCTTCTTTACCTCAATCAAAGCCTTAGATGGTATCTCTTTAGCCTGCTCAACCGTGCTTGCTGTGAATCCATCTATGAGAACCTTAACGTTGCAAAGCATTGTAGGGAGGGGTTCAGAAGCCGAGGGCGTCCTGACAAAGGTAAAGGCGTAGATCCCAGGGACAGCGTGTTCTCGGTCTCCAGTTGTTGGGCATGAGCATCCATCAAGATGGGTGTTAAAGAAGCATGCCCCTCTGGTTCAAGGTCCGAAGCAGCCATGTTTACAGGATCAACCCAAAAGGGTGGATCCACATGAAAGGTTGAGATCACAACCGGGTCTAATGGAACACGAAGTTCTGAAACCTCGGGTGAAATAATTGGGTCGCAGGTTAGCCGAGCTTAGGGGTCCGCTTGCTCAACCAAAATTAGGGGTCGACGGTGCTACGAAAGTAGGGTTTCCGCCTCAGAAGCCTGAGCTGTAAAAGAACCAAATTTGGGGTCGGCAGCGCTGGAACCTCACCGCCTGAATCGGGAGCTGAACCGTTGCCCCCTCCCAAAATAGGAAGGTGAATCGTCTCTCTCGCAAGTTGATTTTCTCGAAACGGTAATTTTTGGGAAATTTCCAAAGGCATACGATTCAAATTTGCATTGATTTCTTGTCTTGAATGCTCTAGGAAAGGTAGCAGAGACGAAGAAGAACCGATGGTCTCGGCCGGCGACAACGGTAGTGACGGTGGCTACAACGCCTCGACCATCAAGCGGAAGGAGGCTCTTCCAACTTGGATCGTGCAACTGTAATCATCTACGAAGGGTACTCCTTCAAGGATCGCGACTATGGATCTCGGATCAGTACCCGCTTGCATAACATTTGACAGGATCTTCGTGATCGTACCAAGCCTTTGTAAAGCATGTCGGGGCACTGCCTCGAAGCGGGAGAGGAAAGGAACACCAGAAATGTGGGCTACCTTGATCCCAGGACTTCTCCCCTCTCCATCAGCAAAATGAGGGTGACGTTAGACGATCGTCGATCGAGGTGACTTCTGCAACAGCAACTCGGCTTCCGTTTTCGAGGGCCGACGTGCACAAATTTTATTGTCGTCAATCAAGACGACGTCTCCCGTGAATGTACCACCCATATTGATTTGAATCCAATCGCTGGCGCTTTTAACCCCCATGACCTATGGGTGCGAGTTCGATCAGGAAAGAATTTTTTACATCTCTGGTAGCCGCTCCTACCGTGCCACCATCTTTGATCGCCTCGGTGTAAGAGTGATGAACTGGAAATCCACTTCTTTAATAGTTGATAATTGTAGTATATGAGGTGGAAATCAGATCAACAAAAGCCACAAATTTTGAACATTGTGGATTATTTTTTATTTGGTAAGTATACTAAGGTCGAACACATGGAACAATGATTTTTAGTTGCACGGTTCCAACTTAGTTTAAGTAATTAATTGCTATATTAATCTCTACATCAAAAAATAAAATGAAAAATAAAATAACATACAATTCAGAGGAACAATGAAGTACGAGATATGTGAATTTGTCTATTTTCAGTCCTCAATTAAATTGATCAAATAATCCTCAAATGAAATCACATATCAAAGAGATTAATTGAAGAAATATTTATCAACTTAATTTAATGTTGTAGATTAAAGTATCAATAACTTAATGAATATTCCTGCAAATAAGGAGATCACTTGATGATCCTTAAATAAAAATGACCATGCATAGATCAAAATAGATCCTCAAATAATATTCAACTTAAATCAATGTCTGATCTGTTGACAAAATATGTAAAATGATAGAGCATATAACAAACTTCAAAACGACATATTGTTCATTAAAAATAGAATTCAAATGAAAAAGATATGATAAAATAAAATTTCAGAGACTCAATGCCATAAAAATAAAGTTTTCTTCTCAAAATAGTCCCTAGAGGACTTATTTGCAATTATGCAAAATCGTCTGGGCTTTTATACAATTTGCTCAGGCGAGCACACGCTCATGATCAACGATGGGCCCCTTTGTAATTTGTCGTGAGTATGGGGGCATGGCTGCAATTTGCCGCTCACGCACGTGCGCTGCACATGCTAACGGTGGCTCAGGCGGTGGGGCTTCTCCTCGGGTGCCGAGCTTCCAAGTGTTAGGGCGAGGAAGGCTACGACCACTTGAGCCTTGAGACGTGGAGGGGAGGCTCGGGTGGCAATGTGGCGGGTCGAGAACCGTTCGATCAAGGGCCAACCCCCTAATCCAATGGTTGTTGTAAGTCGAGGAGGCGGTCGACGAGGCGGAGCTGGGCATCCTCGAAGGAGCTGCGGGCGGAGCCGGACCTCGGGCGAAGTAGAGGAAGCGTCAGACGGTCGTGGCGAAAGGCCGATCGACACACGACCGAAGCTCGGTGTGGGGCGGTTGTCGGCAAGCGAGCAAGCGGTAGTTGGTGCATATGTCGGCGACGGAGGGATGAGGTGGTGATCAACGAAGGTGGTGAGGGCGAGTGATGAGGTGGAGCTATTCGGTGAACTGGCTCGTGGTGGCCGGTCGTCGATCTGGAGGCAGTCTCGATGAGGACCAATTGAGGTGATGGTGTCAAGGTGGACCGTGTGTGGTGTATGACGGAGGAGGGCAGAGTGGTGAGGGAGAAAAAGATGATGACAATCGAAGGAGATGGCGGTGATGATAGCTCGGGGAACAAGGGAGAGATGGAGCGTTGAAGGGAGGAGAAGAAAAATAGAGAAAAGAAGGGAAAAGAAGAGTGGAAGGAGAAGAAACAAGAAAAATACCTAGAGGAGATGAAGTGTATGCCTGGGAGAGCTCGAGGCTGAGCTCTGGTTATTGCTCACACCATGGTAGAGGCGGAGCTCAACGAGCTAGAAGAAGCTCGCAATAGCGAAGATGTACCTTCGTTGGATCTCATCGGAGAAGGAGGTGATCTTCGTTCGATTGGAAGGACCTGCTGTCACCAGGGTTTTCTTGGGGGCTCTCTCTCGTTCCGCGAAGTGGTGGATGGTGGAGCCGAAGTGCAACGACTGCACATGGCAGGATGTCGGGCGTTGTCCGTTGCGGGAGGAAGGGGGCGTAGGAACGACAAAGAGAGAAGTACAATGGCATGTGTCGCGCACACGCCTGGTGAGGAAGGGAGTGTCACGTGCCGTGCACGTGTTTGGAAGAGAGAGAGAGGAGAGAGGGAGGAGAGAGAAAAGAAGAGGGAAAAAGGAAAAAGAAAAATAAACATTAAATAAAATAAAAGTAAAATAATAAAATAATGTAAAATATAAATTAAAATAAAAAATAAATAAAAGAGGGGGTGTCACGTGGCGGCTCAAGAAGCTGCCACGTGTCACTCCCAGAAAGGTCGAAAGTTAAATAATAAGAAAATTCAATAAAAAATAGTAAAGGAGGTCAAATCAAAAAGTGGCTAACATGAAAATTGTTCGTCTCGATGAGATCTACAACTTTCGTAAGGATCCAAAATCAAAAGAGGTCATCTGTACAAAAAAATATTTTTGTTGGTACTTTATAGATAATAAAATACCGTATTTTGTTATTTTTTTGTTATTTTTTGTATTTTTTTGATTTTGAATTAGTGAATTAATTTATATACAATATATACATATTTATTCTAATTTTATGGATTTTTTATAGGTTAGAAAAAAGATGAAATAAAAACCACAAAGAGAAAATATGTAAAAAATATGCATGTTTATAACTTCTCTTTTTATCTGGATTTTGTGATTTTTATTAAATTTATTTCTTGAAGCCAAGTTAATTAATTTATTAAAGAATATAATAGAAAAAGAATTAGGTCAAATCAATTAATATTTGTACATAAAATAATAGGTTCAATCAAGGCAAAAATACGTGTTATTTAATTACAGATTTTAACCTTTACTTCTGTATAGTTAGTGAATGTTAATAAATTAATTTTAGAGGATTTAATTAGTGATTTATTAAGAGAATTTTGCTAAGATTTCCATATAAGGTAGTTAAATCATGGATTCATCACAGAGCGAACGATTGGGGCTCTGAAACTCCTCACGGCGGAAGCAACGACCAAGAAATCATGACCCCTTTTCCATATGAGGACGACTGTGACAGTTGGCTTGGCGGTTGCCTACCTCACCGCATACGAAACAATATGGCAGGAGGTTGCAGCAAGAGGCTAGATGGTCGTAGAGACCGCAGCGGCAGCAATTTCTCCCTTGCTTGCGGTGTGAGACGGTTGTCCAATCTTCCTCCTTCCTCTCTTCTTTCTGATCGGTGGCCCTCGTTGAGTCTCCGTCACCTATTTTGGTAGCTCTCACCCACGAGAAAACCCCTAGCCGGATCTCTCGCTGGAAGAGTTCTCTTCTCCTCTGCGGTCTCTCTCTCTCTCTCCGCGCTCAACATCTAGCTGTCCTTCAGTCATAGTTGATATACTTGTAATTTTTGTTTTGTGATAAATAGAACTTCCGGCTGGTTACCTACCAAGGGTGATCGCCACATTTTTTTTTGGAGAAGTCATAGAGTTTGCATTTGCTGTCCCCGTTTGTATATGTTTTAAGTGTTACCCAATTTGGATACATTTTTCTCAAAAAATTCAACTGGTTAAATGCCATGCCAAAGATAATGAAACTGCTTCTCATTTTTAATGCTGACAAATGTTTATCCACATCGACAAAAGTACACTTATTTCTTTAATGATCTGGCTCATGTTGCTTTTCAGGTTGAACATGTCATCAGGGAAGAAAAGGCCATGTCAGCATATGAACTGATTGAGTTGTATTGCGAAATTATTGCTGCACGGTTACAGATTGTTGAGTCTCAAAAGTATGATTTTCTTTGTATTTGAATTTAAAAGTATGCTAATTATGGTTTTAAAGAGCGAACACACATACACAGAGGAAGAGAGCCATTCAACCTGCCAGTAGCAAGTTCAGAATATCCAACTTTGTTATTTATTTATCGAGCAATTTTTTTGATTTTAACTAGTTAATATAGAAACAAAAATGCTTAAATCTAGCTTTTTTGCTGTGTGTTCACATAGCACTCATATCCTGCTCAAGTGGATTGTCTATTTGATTGCTGGCACAAATAGACATGATGTTTTAAATTAATTTACGAGCATATAGAAAATATGGATTCTATTCTATAAAATTGTGGAGCCTTGGGTTATAAAAAGTTATAAGGCAAATGTTGATTTTGAATCTAGTCATCATTTTGATGATGTAACGGCTAGTATATTTGTTTACAAACACCATTTTTATTATGTGCCATTTTTTTGAGAAGCCACAACAGGATGACCACTAGATTTTAATAGTTTTAGGAAAGTTCATCACCAAAACATCAAGTTTACAAACTCTTAAGTGCACTTGGCAACCCCCCTCGATAAGGCGAGGTCTGCATTTCCTTTTTTTTGAGTCAATGGTCCGCATTTCCTTAATATCATGGTACCCACTTAAATGGTCTGCTGGTAGTGCAGTGTGCCTACTACTTAAAATACCAGGGTTCAAATCCCTCCTTGTGGGGGCTGCGTTAGGTATTCGACATCCAACGTAAAAAATAGTCGAACGTTTGCGCAAAAAATAACATAGCGGGAGGTGGTTTTGACCGATGGTCCGCTTTTGGAAGGTGGCAACAATTTGCGGGGAAAGGGAAATGACGACCTCATTTTGCGGGGAAGTTTGAACGTTTCCCAAGATTGGTGGAGGCCCGTTGCGCCGCCCTTTGGTGGTATTTCCTCAAAGTTTCTCGGAAGATCGGACGACATGCCTTTTCGTGAATTGGGAAGTGTCGGGTCCCCTCCCAACGGATCTGATCCGGGTCAGGTTCCGGTTGCTTTATTCGGGTTTCGCCAACCGGTTGATCCGAACATCTATGGCTCTATATCGATAGTGGACCCGATTAACTGTGGCTCAGTTTCGATTGAGGACCCGATTAGAAGCTGGTCTCGAGCTGCCACCCTTGGAGCGGGTCCCTGCCCCACTGCTGGATTGCGCGAACCTTGGAAAGGTTGTGGAAGATATCTCGTTGGGAGCGGTTTCGGGCGGCGACACGGAGCACACTTCGCTGGTTCCTGCGGCGCGGGAGATGGGCCCTGGGGTCGTGCTTTCTTGCTCTACCGGAGCGGTGAATGCTGTGTCGTCAGGGTTGGGCGGCGGTGATTAGGTTTGGCAAGGGAAAAAGTATCGGTAACCATGGGGGTGGAAGAGACCGCTGGGGTATTGTCTGCAATGGAGGAGGTTGGGGGCACCATGGCTGCTCCGAACGGGAGGATCGACAAGGCTATGGAGGGGCTGGGGATGGGAGCCTCTGAAGGAAGTGGGGTTGTGGCCAACGATGAGATGGAAAACCTTGTTGCGGCTACTACTTTGGAGGATGACATGGTGCCGGGGGCTGCAACGCTGGCCCAATGACGCAAAATGGAGAGACACATCTTGGCGACAGAGCGACATAGAGGGAGCACAGACTGGCGCTCGGGGAGGGCGGAAGAAAGTCGAGATTGGAACCACTTCTTTCCTTCTCCCACAAAAGAAGGAAGCTAGAGATGCAGGCGTGGTTGGAGAGGGAGATAGAGGACAAGGAGGTGTGTTTATGGGGGGGACGGGGGGAGGAGCGGTTTTGGGGGTGGAGGGGTTGAACAAACATTAGTGGTCGAACAAGGATATGTTTCTAGTAGTGGACTGGTGGACATTCACGTGCGGGTTGCGGAATGTCTTGGGTTTTCGATCTCCCCAGCAAACTCTCCGAATGGATCTAAATGAAAATTGTTTCATGGAACATGCGAGGGCTGGGGGATAGGGAGAAGAGAAGGACGATCGGGGGTCTGCTTGGGTCTTGTCATGCATATGTCATATTCCTGCAGGAGTCGAAGATTGAAGCCTGGAGCTCAAGGTTATGGAGCTCATTGGGTTGTTCCAGATTGACAGATTTCAGAGCGGTCCCAACGGGGGAGGGGGGGGAGTGCTGGGGCCGTTGTCCTGGCGTGGGATGCTGATAAGTATTGCTTCGTTACTGATAGATTGGCTCTTAGAACCGTTTCGGGGTTGTTGGAGTACTAACAGGGGAGAGGCAAAGTGCCGTGTACGTCGGTTTATGGTATGGCTGGTGGGGGCCATGATCTTACTTTGTGGGAGGAGCTGAGAGTGGTTAGAAGTTTGTACCCTGGCAGCCTTCGACAGTTGGAGGGGATTTCAATGTGACTTTGTTTGCTACGGATCGTCCAAACAGCAGAGGTGGGAGAGATCTGGGTTCCAGTGATTTCCAGAGTTTTGTGGACGACTGAGAAATGGTGGTCATGGATGTGCTGTATACGTGGCGAACCACTGCTTCTAGGTCCAGACTGGATCGCTTTTTGGTCTCTGTAGAGATGTTGAAGCTGTTTCCCTTGTCTACCGCCCGTGCTCTTCCGAGGTCGCGGTCTGATCCCATGCTGATTTTGTGGGACTCGGGCGAGGGGTCGGTGGTTTCTGGAGCACATTGCAGATGGAAGGATCTGCGACCCAAATGCTGGCACAGAAACTCAAAATGAGGCGTTGCATGCTGATGAGTATAAGAAGGCGGTGGGTCGAAGTAGAACGGAGAAACGGGACACAAGGTTGTTGCGGATATCCAGAGGTTGGATGTCATTGAAGATTCATGACCCTTGAGCAATGAGGAGCTGGAGGCTAGGGGGTGCAGTAGAAGGTGGTGGCGTTTGAGGATATGCGAAGAGAGGTAGAATGGCGACAAAGGTCAAGGCAAAGATGGGTGAAGGAAGGGGATGCGAACACAAAGTTTTTTCACGCAGTGTCTAGTGGAAGGAGGACGAACATGATTTTTGAACTCAAAGTGGAGGAGGAGAGCTTCACTGGGGACAAGGAGATTGGAAGAATGCTTGTAAATCATTTCCGCAGCTTCATCAGACGACGACTCAATTGGGGGGCGAGATGGTTAGGGAGGGGTCTTAAGAGACTGGAGGCGGACCGCCATGAGGCACTTCTCGCAGATTTCACAATGGAGGAGGTTCATAGGGTGGTTTTCGATCTCAATGCAGATGGGTGTCCGGGTCCTGATATCTTCCCAGTGGCCTTCTTCAGGGAGTTTTGTGAGGCAGTAGAGACAGATGTCATGAATTTCCTTGAGGAATTCAGGGAGGAGAATAGAGGCATTGAGAAACTTAACAGGTCGCTATTGTTCTTAATTCCTAAGAAGGAGGGTGCTGTGCATGTGGACGAATTCAGGTCGATTGCATTGTCGAATGCTATTTACTTTATTGTTGGGAAGGTGCTGGCCAATCGCCTTCGTGGAGTGATGGATGAGCTCATTTCGCAGTCACAGACAACTTTTATACATGGGCGACAATTATTGGAAGGAGTGGTTGTTGCATCAGAGATTGCGGCAGACTGGAAGCGGAAGGAATCCCCTGGTTTTTTATGGAACATCGATTTCTCTAAGGCCTATGACAATCTAAATTGGAGGTTTCCTGGTCATCGTTGATGAAGAGGGGTTTCCCGGAATTGTGAGTGGATTGGATGAATAGGTGCATTACAACCGCCTCTCTATCAGTTCTGGTGAATAGGAAACATGAGGGGGGTTATTTCCAGCCGCAGCGGGGGGTGAGGCAAGGTTGCCCCTTGGCCTTGCTGGCTGCTGTTATTCATTCTGGTTGTGGATAGTTTGGCTACAATATCTGGTCTGGCAGAGGCTGGGGTTTTTTTAGAGGATACACTAGAGGTGATATCTCGATGCCAGTGGGTGCTGCAATATGCGGATGACACTTTGTTTTTCATTGAAGGAGGTGGGGAGGAGTGCAAGGCAACGAAGGCTATGCTGGATGTTTTTGGGGACCTGCCGTGATTGAAGGTAAACAATGCAAAGTCGGCCTTTGTCCCGTTTAATCAACCCTCGGGGATTTCAGAGTTGTATGGGGCAATTCTGGGGACTGCTCAGATGACATTGCCAATCACCTATCCGAGGTTACCATTGTTGACAGAAAGAGTGCGGCAGATCGATTGCCTGCCCTTGATTGAGAAAATGGAGAAAAGGTTGTCGGGCTAGAAGGCAACGTTCTTGTCGAAGGGAGGGAGGTTAGCCTTGCTCAAGGTTGTTTTGTCGGCCATTCCTTCTTCATATCTACTCGGGTTTTGCCAGCTGGTATCTGTGGGAGGCTTGAGGCATTGATGCGTCGTTTTTTTTGGTCCTCCTCGTCGCATGGCACGGTTGTTGCTTTGGTTGGTTGGTCTACGATGACCACTCCGGTTCGGGAGGGTGGGCTTGGAGTATTGAGGCTTGACAACATGAACAAGGCATTGCTGGCAAAGTGGGCCGTGAAGATCTGCGGCCCTAGGAGAGACCTTCTTTCCGTCCTGGTTCGCTCTATCTATGGTGTCTTGGCAAGCTTGACAGCTCGGGTGGACTGTGTTGTGTCGCCAGCCACGTTTTGGAGAGGTATGCGCTCTGTACTTCCGGATATTGGGGGCTCTCTGCGTCCGTTATTGGGCAATGGCTGGGAGTTCCTCTTTTGGAGCGATGATTGGATGGAGGAGGGAACACTGAGTGATCTTTACCCTAAACTTTTTGCTTTGGCTTCAAATAAGGATGTTTTTGTGGCAGAGGTGTGGTCGGACGGTTCGTGGACACCATCCTTTGATGTTGTTTTATCGGATCAGAGAATGGAGGAATTTTTAGATCTTACTAGCAAATTAGGCAGAGCTGAAGCGCCAACGGAAGGGAGGGACTCCTGGTGCTAGAGGGATGGGTTCTTCACGGTCAGGAAAGCATATAAGGTTTTCTCTCGGCAGATTTCTGCCCTTGATATGGAGCTCAATAGGGACTGTGCGAGAATATGGAGTTGGAGGATTCCGGCTAGGGTGAAGATATTTCTTTGGCTGTTGAGAAGAGAGCGAATTCTGACGGCTGCTAGAAGAACAAGGTTGTTCCCAGGTGTGGAGGAGGATTGCAAGCGGCGTGGATCTGCCATAGAAGCCATAGACCACCTTTTTTTTACCTGTTCTGGATCTGTTGAGGTATGGCAAAGTGTGGCGTGTCCGGGATTAAACTGGGCTGATAAGCTTACCTTATGGAGCTCATTATGTAGAAACTGGTCGGGTTCTGAGGAAGGGAGAATGAAAGTCCGTGTGATTGTTTGGTTGGTGTGGCTAGCTAGAAATGGTGTAATTTTTGAGGGGGGGGGGGATTTTATTCTGAAAGTGTGCTTGGGCATGCCATGACCCTCTATGAATCATGACGGATGTAATTTTTTTTATTTTGACAATATATATAATTATTCTTTAGATGGATCTCTAAGGGAGTTCCATCCCACCGTTCTCTCAAAACAAAGTCGAATCTTTCAACATGGATTTGAACAAGAATGCATATAGCCGACCTTATAGTGGGAGAAGGCTTTGACAATTTTGGACAACATCTTGCTTCTGTGAACACATACTATGTCTTCTACTCCAGAAGCCTCAAACCACTGCCAGATCCTGATGCCTATCTGAGCAGCACCTGTAAATAACATCAATATACATCTCTTCAACAATAGCTTCTTTAAAGAGGCTGAATGCCGGGGAATCAACCCAAGATAAGATTCAAATCAACTCAGACCCTTTGGATGAATGTATAACAAAAAAAATCTGTATCCTTCTGAGTAGAAGTACTTGAGTACTTGTGTTTATCTCATAAACCATTTGTATTCGTATGCTTTAGTAATCATGCTTTTACTCTGCAAGAGCCTGATCTTCACAAGAATATTCATTTTGCTGAGAATTATGCATTCTTTCGCAAGTAAAGCTTTGGGACATGCATGGTCTTGTAGGTCGAAGATAGCTTGAAAAATAGTCTCTCTATGCTCAACTATCCAGAGTCGAGAAGTCCAAAGAGTAGGTTCTCCATCGCCCTCCGCTGGAACCGATGACTAGAATTTCACAAGCCATAGTAGAAAAATGATTTTCTTCAAAATGCCTCATAAGACTGCGTCGTACTAGAAGGTGATCACTTATCATGGGCAGGCACCCCCTGCATTCTTAAAGAAAGAGAGTGTTTATACAAATTGAGACATTCTGTTAACCCTTGGAATGAGAAATATAAGTACGATGTTAAACACCTCTAGAAGACGACTTCTTTGGAAAGTGTAGCATGTTAGTCAGTTTAGCGAATGAGGTTGCCTTAAAGAGATATCATCAGATCTTGATGGTCTTTTTGTGATCTTCTATGTTGAGGCATAAGTCTTTAGGTTATGAAATCATGGAGGCGGTGAAAAAATTTTTAAATTGAACAACTGCCTTAATCAGCTCAATCTGGTGTAGATGGTTTTCCGAAAACTGTGGATCTCTTGGATGCAGGGGTACATTATTACCACCATGTATTTTTCTAGATTGATAAATGGAAAAGTGAAAGTGGATCCAGACTTAATAGAGTCTTAGGTAATGATGTTCAATAACATCCTTGTTCTTTGCCATTGGGGTTGATATCCTCAATATATGATCATCCCTAACACGTAAAGAAGGCCTAATATACATTTCTCACATGTATACCCTCTATGGAGATTTTGGTCTTGAATATGCAAATGAGACTATGATAGAGGTTTAGTCTTGCAATACTCATGTGTTTCGCACAGAGTCTTCATGTGGATCACGTATATCGGACGCCCATAGTAGATGCTTGGTATAAAGAGATCCATGTGGACTCCTGAGTATATATCTTATTCATCACTGTATGGGAGAGGCTCAATGCGAGGCTCTTGTGTGAGAGATCCAATTCATAGGCTTCGTGCGAAAACCCATTGTTCATATCTTCACATGGTGGAGGCACTTACATTGGTCTCCACACTGTATTCATATCTAAAGCAGTACAAATTCATGCAGTTGCAGATTCCCCCGTGTTACGATCATGAGAAGATGCAATTTAGAGTTTGAGAGTTGTGTTTAAAAGATGGTACTCAGCTTATGTGTCTTGAGTATTGTCCAAGTTGAGCATTCCATGTTCCAATTAAAAAATTGGGACATATCTATCCCTTGAGAAACATAGTGCATATACAACTCTTTGTGGCTTTGATCCTGTGTGTCATTCCACTTGTATGGAGTAGCGTGCCACTTAAAATCAAATGTTCTGCACTATATTGGTTGATTGTCTTGTTACTTCATTATTCACTTTTGTATTTCACATTTCGAAATATAGTTGAATATTTGAAATTACATGTAAACCTTGTCTTTCTAACAAAATAATTGAACACACCAAATGAATGAATGAAATACATGTGCATGGATAAAACTTCAAACGCCCACAACAACAATAATAAAGGGTTTAACATATTACTAAGCAGTGGAACCATGGGAGAGGGCGATATAAAATTTCAAGGGTGAAACTAAGGTGTAGAAAATTGTTTTGATTTTCTTTTTTGGAGATGTAAAAGGTCAGCGGTCATTGTGGCTAATTAAAAACTTATAAAAAGTGAACCGGCTTCTCCACCCCCTGCATCAGCAAGTAAAACCACTCATAATTTATATTAGAAAAATCCAAAATACTGTCTATCAAGTCATTTTTATGTTTAACTGGAAAGTAAAAGGTAAGATAATAGATCTTATTTTTTCTTTTTCATCTAGATTTCCACAGGAATTAGCTTAATGGTTTTTCGAATAAAGCCCCAGTACAATAGGATACATGATATTGTTATATGAAGGTCGACTTTTAACCCTAGATTCTGCTGCTCTGCTCTTGACCATCTGCATTTTATATCCTGGGCAATCTACAGTGCTATTCAGCATTGGATTTTATTAATCCAGCTTTTTCTGATCTTTGTGTAGAGATTGCCCCATCGATTTGAAGGAGGCAGTTTCTAGTGTAATATTTGCACAAGCAAGATGTGCAGATCTACCAGAACTTAAAGATGTCCGCAAAAATTTGACACGTAAATATGGAAAGGACTTTGCAGATGCTGCTGCTGAACTAAGGCCAGGGTCCGGTGTTAGTTCATTGGTGAGTCTGATGCTTTTTATCTTGTGCAAAACAGATTTTAGATGTTGCAAATACTGGTTATTAGAAGTTGTGACCATTCTTAATTGTGCATATTATGTTATACCACTTCTGTTCTAACTTTCCTGTCCATTTTTCCGAAGTAGATTGTTGAAAAACTATCAGCTAAATCACCCAGCATTGAGGTAAAAATCAAGGCTTTGACTACAATTGCCACTGAACATGATATTGATTGGAAACCAAAACTTACTGAGCAGCAGCTTCAAAAGCCTAAGGAAGAAGGCCTTCTGGTAACCATCTTAAGTCTTTTTTCACCTTGAAATGGTTCGAACTATTTTCATGTTTCCCCTGTTGTAGGTTGAACTAGAATTCCAACCCCTTCATTTTGCAGGATGGACCCAGTACTTTTCAACCTGCAACAAAGTTGACCTTGGAGCTTGACAATCCTGTTGTTCCTCAGGCTTCCCAGAAGCATGTGTCAGTGCCTAATCCTGTTCAACCACAAGCGCCCAACACACGTGGTGATTCTAGCAGTTCTCCAGGTAGGAATATTGAAATTTTCTGCTGTAATTCAATTTGAGGACGTGAAATTTTTCGAGGGCATGAGTAGATCTTTTCTTGTTTCAAGCAGAACAAAAACACAAGGAGACAGAGTCTGTGTATGTTCAAAGTGAAGAACAGCATGCAACGTTGCATCAGCAATATTGGAGCACGAATTTTAAGGATGCAGCAGCAGCTGCAGAGGCTGCTGCAAAGTCCGCGGAAATGGCAAACTTGGCTGCAAAAGCTGCTGCAGATCTTGCCCTGCATGGTCATGTACCTAGACTGCAGGTTTCTGTTTCAGATGAATATAATCAGCCTCCATCTGAAGTGTTTTTTAAGTCCCAGCAATCCGGACCAATTATCCGGAAGCCCACCCGGAGTGATATGAGAACGGATAGCACATATAAGGAGAATTCAAGAATTGAAGGTCCTCAGCATGGTGGAGTTGTTCGAGATGGTCGGAACAGAGATCCTGAAAAAGAATATTATGATAACAGTAGATCTAGTGGGATCAAGCCGATGCACACTTCCAGTTTTCTTAAGGATGGTGTCGAGCCTGTTGTAATGTCTGGAAAGGCAGATGTCGCATTTCACCAGAAAAGCTCATTTGATCAAGTTACAGCCAAGCCCTATCAGGTAAATGAGAAGATAGAGAGGAATGATGATGATATCGAATATGATAAGACAGACACTTATTATCGGTATCCAAGAAGTGAAGATCAGCAGGGACAGCGAGCTCCGAGAGACAAACCTGTTGAAGAAACAGAGAACTATAAGCAGATTAAAAATGACAGGAAAACGAGAACCCATCTTGAGAATTTAAGTGTGGATCAACAAGGACCCGGGAATACAAAACGGACACCTTCTGAAGAACCAGCAAATGATTTCGAAGCTTTCCAAAGTGAGGGCAGCTTCAGGAGTAATACTGCATCTCAGCCCGAAACGAACGTGTTCAATGATAGGAGAAATCCTCGGAGAGCTACTTCATCAGTTGCTAGTCCAGATTTAGTGGTTGACAATGCCATGGGAGCTGCCCGACTTCAGGAATCCTTTGTCACCATTGCATCTCAGAAATCTGAACAGGCCGCAGTAAGACGTAACTCTGAGAAGGAGCAGATTGTTGTGCAGGATTATGATGAAAAAAGTTACAGTAGGAAATCCAGCAGGGCTAATTCATCTTCTTTCAGATCAGCATTTGATGAAAGTAGTTCATCCTTTCAGGATTCCACACATGATAGGTATAGAGTGGAAGCCTGGAAGGAACATGTTGCTACTGAAGAAAACACCAATGATTTTCTGTCCAGATCTGACTCCCCTGGATCCAAGAAATATGTTTATAACAATGACTGGTACCAGTATAATGAAAGGCAGGATTCCCTTAAGTATTCTTTCTCTTCTGAGGAGGTGGTAGATCAAAGCTACAGGAAAGATGAGGCTCCTGATGTTCATGGAGAGGATGTTAAGGGTAAGGACAGTACATTTTATTCAGCTTCTGGAACGATCCCTTTTGAAGATGAAGTTGCATCCATGCATAGTGAGGAGGATCCAAATGAGTTTATATCAGAGTTTGGAGCTGATGGTAGATGGCAGACTGCTGACCGACAAGGGAGCTCTAGCTTCCTCCCTAAGCCGGCTTTTGATGACAGTGATAGTGATGATGGTCATCGTATCAACCTTGATGCAATTCCCAGTGATGACGAGATTGAACCAATGAGGAATCAATCTGGGATTTTTCTATCACATGCATCGCCTGTGCAGCCTGTACGACCGGAAAGTGAACATATCATGAAGAGCATGCCAATGGAAACCCATGAGAAAGATATCGCTCCTGTTGTGTTTGATAACTACGATGACTATGATCGTGATTCGAACAGTGGCAACATCGAAAGCTCTACAAAAAGAACTTCGTTGAAGGATAGAAGCCTTTCTACGATTTCTGCCAAGAGCTCGTCCTCACATGAAACTGACAGGGAGGTACAACTTCGTGAGAAGAAAGGCAAACCATCTGACATGCTCTCTCGTGATTCATCCTCAAGAGGGCTTGAAAACCGTTCCTCGGGAAGGAAAAAATGGGATGTTCCAACTAGAAGGGCTTCAGAGGTGGTAACTGCTGAAAGAATGGAGATGGAATCTAATAGCAAAGTTTCGGAGAGTGGAATAGGACTGAAATTGGGGGGTGGTTTGAGAGGTGGTATAAGGAACAACCGGACTCTTCAAGATCCTCCATATGTTAGTTACCCTGTGGGTGAAAAGGGTGTGCCATCTAAAGAAACAAGTGACACTAATCGTAGTGATCAAAATGTTTCAGTTTCAGATGAATCTTTTGCGAAGCGCCAGACTATATTGATCTCAGAGCAATCTTCCAGGGCAAGATCTATAGAAAATGTTTCAGTTTCAGATGAATCTTTTGATGGTGGCAGCTCCTTACAACATTGGGAGCATGGCAATGCTGGTGTCTCACTTCGGCCAAAGCATTTATCGGAAGCTATAAAGGTTAAACAAGTTGGATACAACCGACCAGAAACTCTAGTGACTGATGAAGGATCACCTCATAGGTTAGCACGGAGGTCACAAGTAGATGAGTCTGAGGATTACCATACACCCACGTTGTCGAGTAGAAACAAAAGGCATGCTAAAAATCTTGATGAAAGCACCACGATTGTCGAAGAAACATCTGCCGCTGCATTTTATGCGCCATCAAAAAGTGAAAGGTCCGTCGGGAATGAAATGTTGCCTTCAAGTAGGAGCAAAGGAGGCCTCAGAAGCTCCGCCTCTTTGTACGATGCCCCCGTTAGTGAGGAAGTGGATCCACGACCATTGCGATCTTCTGTAGGTGATTCTTGGAGAACGAAGCCACCTGCCACAGAGTCCTCGAGGGGTGAGTTTCCTGGGAAGGATTCCTCTGACCAAGGATTACTTTCGACAAACAAGAATAGAAGAGGTGGTAGAGTCATCAACTCGGCATCTGAATCCGAGGAGGAGGTGGATTGTCAGACAGAGCATCCTGCTGCAAGGGGTTCGAGGAGAACACGTGTGTCATCTAAGGTTTCTTCGAAAGAGGTTCTCCCTTCAAAGGATAATTCTGATCAAAAGCTGCGTTCAAGAGGCAATAATGAATCTGGTTATGGAAGATCCACCTTCCATGCTGAAATGGACGGTGAAGATGAAACTGATAATTGGAGATGGTCACAAACTTCTAAGCATACATTATCTGATCGAGAGCTTTCTGATCGAAGTTCACTTCCAAGAGAGAGTAATGAAAGCGGTTTAAGAAGCTCTCTCTTATCTAATGATGTTGATGTCGATAGGATGCGGGATTCACGGCCTCGTCCTTCTGAGAAACTCACTTCTAGGAGAACAAGGATGCCGACTGAGGAGTCATTGGGGCAGAAATTCACGGGACAGATGGATCAAAGGAAGGCCAGGGAAAGGAGTGAACAGGGCTATGGAAGGTCTATCCCTTCTCGTGATCCTGAACTAGATGATGAGATTAATACATTGCCACAGCCCTCTGTTTTAGAAGAAGGTGATAAGTTTAGTTCTAGGAGAACAAGGGTGCCAGCTGATGAGCGCTCAAGGAAGGAGACCTCGGAGCAGGAGATGGATCAACATAACCACCGTGCCGTTGGAAGATCACGTGAGAAGGAAGCTTCTAGAAGGACTGGGTTGACATGGGGCTCGAAGACGAGCGTTGAAGAGAAAGACCTTGATGATCATGATGCTTTGGAGGTAAAAACCAAGCCACGTTCCAAGTTGAGCTCTTTTTCAGCAGCAGAAAAGCGTTCAATTCCCATTCCAGGATCTACGGGTTCGGGCCCTGAGAGGGAAAATGCCAAGTCACCAACGCGTCATATTTCATCCAGTACCGTGTCCAAGGAGCTGGAGATCAAGGAGAGCTTAAAATCATCGAGTTCTGCAGCAGATCAGAGATCAATGATAAAAGTAGACAGAAAGCTCACTGAAACAAAGACCACTGAGCAGCCTCCGACGCCAACAACTCGAGATTCGAACAATAAGGGATCTTCATCTGCCCCATTGGCTAATGCTGATGTATCTCCAACCACATCTTCAGATGGTAAAGACACGTCGAGTGAGAAGAAAGCTCCAGCGCATGTTCACCCAAAGCTCCCTTCAGATTTTGATTCTTTCGTGGCCAATTTCCAATCACTTAGAGCCAACACACGCAAAAAATAGCTCGATTTTTCCTTCGAAAGAGCTCATGGCGGTAAAAGAACTGGAATTTCTCCTATGATGTGTACAGTTCCATACATTTCTTACGTGAACGATTTGGATAATGGTGTAATGCTCAATAAAAACTCATAAGATGGCCTTGAAATTGTTTTTTGGACGATTTTTATAGGTTTTAAGACTGCGTACGATGTAATAATCTGATCCTGAGTCACTCATGTATTCTGTGGATTTCTGAGCTTGCATATACAGTTGATTACTCTGTTCAATCTGGCATTCTTCTATTCAAGACGACATTTTTCTTGAGTTACTTTATGTCAGTTTGCTGATCTCATGCGTGATGGTGAGGTGGATGATAGTGTAGTGTTCTGATTACATTTTCAAATTTTTTTATATGGAATCATTCATTGAAGTCTGGAAATAGCGACTGTGCATATATCCTCAAGGCCGGGGTTCTCATTCTTATCTGTATTTTTTCTATTTAGCTAAGAAACCATTCCTTTGTGACATCGATTCAATTTAGAAACACAATAGATGATAGATTAGATGTATTCACAGAATCTCATAAAAAATGCATTTGTATTTTTAATGGTTTTGTAAGGGAGCCATGTAACTGGATAGTAATGTATCGGGCACCCGACCTGCTACTGCGTCCATTGAAGTTGCTTTTGCAAGGATAGGCATTCAAGATGCAAAATCGTGGGTTCTTCGTTTTCTTCGCCTTTGCTTATAAGAGCATTGTAAATGGATATTTAAACATCAACATCATATTCATTATCATAACAATTTTAAAATCATATATCTATTTATCCTTCCATATTTTCATAAAAGTATAAAAATAAATATGTAAACGCAACAAATAAATATTAAAAAATCTTGCATTATTAAATAGGCAAAGATCACCTGTTTTAATATTCAAAAAATCATAACTTTCTTAATAATGGAACTTTTTATATTTCTTATAAAATACTTTCTTCAGATATATTAATAATGGAAATAACAAATAAAAAGATAAAAAAGATAAATACATAAAAAGATAAATACATGTGTACAAAAAAGCTTTATTAAATACTTTGAAATTTAATAACCTCTCTTCTGAGAAACATTTCTCAATGAGACATTTGTTCTACTCATTGATCTCTACAATCTTGCTTCCTTTCACTTTTTGTTAGTTTGGCTTAGAATGGCTTCTACTATAGTGAAGTAGATGCCCAACCCTTAGTTTATTTCCCTTCTTTAGCCTTCTTCATTCCCCTTCCTCTTCCAAGTTACCTGCAACATCCTTCCCCCCATGTGCTTTATATCCAGTTTACTTTTATTTCTTCCAGTTGCTTTTGAATTGTTCAAGCTTCATTAGAGGCTTGATCTGAGATTCTACTGAGTGTTTACTGGTGCTAGCTTATTCTGATGTTAGATTTAAAACGTTGTGAATGCTAGGAATTTAAGTCCGATAGATCAATTCCTGCAGTTATTTGCAGTGATATTGAGTTGCATCATTTGATGTAGAATTTTGATCAAATGATTGTAGTTGCAGAGATGCATTTTAGGTCATCGAGAACGTTCAGTCACTTGTAATATGTTGCATGCAATCTAGTGGTATAAGTGATATTTCAGATCATTTTGAGCTTCCAAGAACTTGTGATCTGGCCTTATTTCAACTGAGTGGAGATCATCACTGTGAAGCCAATTTACTCCAATTTTAAGCATTGATTGAAATCAAAGTGGTAGGGTTTCATCAACATGTACTTTACTATGATTGCAAAGTCAGGAAATTGAACACTGTGAAGAAACATCACCTTAAGGTTCACCTGAAGAAGAAAGCAATAGTTGCAATAAGGCCCTTTTTCCTTCATCATTTTTCACATATTAAAGTTTCACTAAATTCCTAGAGTAATTTATCCAAATATTTGTATATGCACATGATTTCTGATATTTGATTTTTGTGTATTTCTTATAATAGTTTCACTTTGCACTTTCATTTCTTAGGTAATTTTCTTTGCTTTAATTTCTACTGCTTTTTAAGATTAAAACTTAATTATATAAAATTTACTACGGGAGGTTCTGCTACGTATACAATTTAATTATATAAGATTCTGCTACATATCACTTTTAAAATTTCTTAAAAATCTTACTTCATGAACAATCTAAATTCAAAAATTAATTTCCTTACTACCACTATTATCTAGCTAAACATAAATCATTTCCAACATTCAAATAAAACTTCAAAGCGGTCGGGATCGTTTAGTTCTCCACACTTAGGCTCGAATTCTGATGTGATGATGCACAAAAAACAATTTTTTCATTCAAATTATAATCTCAAATAGCTAGCTCCAACTAGACGCCACAAGCTCATCGAGGTTGTGGGAAGGCATTTGCCACGATGATTGCTTGACCAACCCTTTTTGTTGACGCGATGATTTCCCACGCCTCGCTAGGTGCTCATCGAGAAAGTAGGCAAGCATCATTCATTGCCACGACATCCTCGTTATGTAGACAAATGCTATCATAGAGTGGCGAGGACTGGTTCTCGCCCACCTCTCGCCATCTATGATGAGCGAGCACTCTATCATTGTCAGGTTTTGCCAACGTGCTTGCCACCAACACATCCAAGCAAGGATTGGGCGAGGACCTAGCAAGGACATTGTACTCACCAAGTATGTAGATTAGAAAAAAATAGTACATGTTCATCGAAGTTTGAAAACCCCTTTGAAGCTGTTTGACATGCTGTAAAGCACTGCAACTATTCCATTAAAAGGTTTATGACATATCTATGATACATAGTGTAAAAATTACTCATCCACTTAATCTATTTTTTTATAAAAATAAGTTAGCACATATGAAGTATAATTACTCATCCACTTGATCTTTTATATATGAAATATAATTTTCATATATATGAAGTTTGACTATCAAAGTGATTACCTAATTGTTAAAAGTAACAACAACAAGAAAAAAAATAAAGTTTACATATGATACATGTAATAAGGATTTTAAATATTCATAATAGATAAGATATATTCCTATTCTATTGAGTTATAAAAATATAATCCCCTTCTTCTTCAAATGGAAGAGCTTTGAAATCAAACTTTGCTTAGATATCTTTAACATGTTTCTCCATCATTACTATCAATTGTGCTTGTTCTTCCGAATCCTCTTCCTCCTTCTTCAACTTGTTGCTGTGAAGGAGCATTATGTTTCCTATTTAATTTTTTTAGTTAGGTAAGGAGAGAATGAACTGAGAATAGAATCTACTCAATTATAATGTACTTTTGGGATGCTTAAGGTCCATATGCATCTCCCTCACCACCTCCCGCGTTTTCGTCATCCGAGACCGCATATCAGGTGTACCCTCCCGATGTTCAGGAGGATGATGCAAATGGTATAACTATCTAGAATATCCATCAAAATAAGAAGATCGAACGGCATTCACATAGCATGGAGGAAGACCATCAAGTAGTTGTTTCCTCGATAAAAAAATTGGTCCATCAGAACCCAAGTTCATATAAGTTGGGTCTGGTCGGTCGGGCCAATCACAATATAAAATTTCCGATCTTGATTGGACATACAACCCATCAAATTAAATAGACTTTGGGTCGGATCATCTCCTACATGCAGATCCTATCTCGATAATCATTGCACTAAATTTAGATTTTTATAACTATGAATAGCTGCTTTTTTGGAATATGTTTCAAACTAACACGCACACGATTTTTTAGCAGTCGAGATTGAACCATGAATTTGAAGATTCAACAAGAAAACTCTTGTAACAACATGTAAATATATATTAAAATGTTCCTCCCCCACATGTCTCGCACAAGTTATTCTCTTTTATATGTGAATAGTTGACTTTGAATTATTTCTTGCGAGGTGCATAATTCTCGTGATGCCCATTTTCCATCATCGTCCAGTCACTGCACATGCACTTTTATTATTTTCGTTCCTTCTCTATGCCGATATCCTAAAAAAATAATGTGACATTCCGACCCGAAACCAAGCCCATGTTATTTGATTAGTCTGATACCCGACCTATATACTATTGGAATTGTTATTATTTGCGTCGAGTCATTATCGGTGGTCGCCGACCGCGACCTGTTATTACTGACAGTTTTACAACTTTTACTGATCGTTAACCACTACAAGAATTTGGACCTAAGGCAATGAATAATTCGAATATCCATTGTCATATCTTCCGATGTTAAAGATATAACAATAAATATTATTCACTGTCAAATGATCTTTTACAATTGTAATGAGCAAAGGATGTCATTTCGTTGTTAAAGGTCAATATAACGATGATTTTTTCTTGAAATTATTCGTTAAAATTCACAGTAATCATTGCTATTGTTGCCAAATTTTACAATGATTAGAATAAAAAGTCAACAAATAAGCATTGTTATGCGATTCGTTATGTAGTACTTAGCTAACAACCGAAAATACCCATACGATGTAGAAACCCATTATCAACGATTATGTCGACTGTTGAAAAATAATTTACCGTGTTTCCGTCATCCGAATTTTCACTTCCCTCTCCCGCACTCCCCCAACATATATACATACCTACTACATTGATAGATAGATAGATACAAATACATACATATAGACACATAAATATACGTAGACATACATACTACATATATACTTATATATACATACCTGCATTTGCATATACATAGTAATAATATAGAAATACATACATACATATATATATTATAGAGTTCAAAATGTGGAAATCTACTTTGTTACTAACAAAATAATATTCCACAGATATGCCTATATATGCATACCTACATTTGTAGATAGACAGTAATACTATAGAAATACATATATACATATATATATACACATATACATATATTATAGAGTTTAAAATGTGCAAATCTACTTTATTGCTAACAAAACAATATTCTAGAATTACTCTATAACCTTCATGCATTTATATCACAAAATAACATTATTCTAGTAATTAAGAGAAAATTAAATCTAAATTAATGATTTCTATCTATATGAAGAGCAAATTGGATCTAAATTAATGACTTCTATCTATATCCATCATCTTATGAAAAATAAATACGAAGAGCGCATTGAATCAAAATTAATAATTTCTATCTATATGAACACAGATATAACACATTTAATTGAATCTAACTTAACAACTGAATTCAAATGTATCTAATTGAAAAAATATATAGAAAATATACCTTCTAATCTAGAAAAGTGAAAATATATATAGAAAATATACCTTCTGAGCTAGGAAGTGAGTGGAGGGTACGGGGCAATGCTGTTGTGAAGAAGGAGATCGTCACGAGGACGTGACAAGTGCGGGAGGCGATTGTTCGGGGAGGAGGGGGTAGTTAGGAAGGTGGTTGGGCTGGGGATGAGGAGGGTGGTCGGTCAGGGATCTGAGGGACATGGGGAGGACATGGTGGAGGAGGTGGAGGTGGGGAGGAGGTGGTAGAGAAGGCACAGGTGGGAAGGAGAAGGAGGTGGGGAAGAGGAGCGGACGAGGGGCGTAGGTGGGGATGAGGAAGCGATGGTGTGGAGGAGGAGGTGGAGGAGGATGTGAAGATTGGCAAGGGAGGAGGGGGCTGAGAGAACGCAACGTAGGTCGATCGAGAAGGAGTTTGTGGAGGATTGGAGGAGGAGGTTTTGGTGTAGGAGAAAGATAGGATCAAGGAATTCCTCTTGACTATCCCGTACAATCATCTCTCTTCTTTTCTTGATTTAAAATTTCACCATGGAATTCTTGTCCAATAACTCTTGCAGACCCAACCCCTCATTCCTTTCAGCTCTTTCAAAAATGGCCGAACGTTTATCCGAGAATCCATCAGAGCTATACTATGAAAATGGATTCATATCGGTTAGACCCAAAACACCTCCTCCTCAACCACCAATAAATCCATCTCCCTCTGCTAATCCGATCTGTTTTATGAATGACAACCCTTTATATACGGAGCAGACAAACCAACAAATGATTGAGGTCTCTACTTCTTCATTTATCAATCCTCTCTACGCCGATCATACAATTCATCATTCTTATTCGGTAAGTGTCAATCCTTCTTTCATGGGAGATGATCACCACATGACCGAATTGAACACTTCTTCACCTCTTCCATCGACCTTATCCTGGAACAACAATGAACAATCATCAGCTTGGATTGACCATGACAACCCCCTCTTCAGACATGACGATCATACAGAGGATTGGACTGACTACATAGAAACACAGGAACCCTGTATGCTGACTCCACCATACCAAGATCCGACCACTCAAGATCAAAGGAATAAACTCTACTCGGACTAACTCCACATATCTGGATCATATAAGCAGCCGCTTTCCATGATTATTGAGGAGATATTTTCTAAAAATAATGATCATATATTGGATATTCCAAGAAACTCCTCTCCTAGCACATATAGGAAAATGGAAGATGAAATCATTGAATCACAAAAAAACACATCAACTGCTCCCATTAGTCATCATGAACAAATTTTTGAGGATGATATTTCGAGGATGAATAAAAGATTTGAATCAATGGAGGATAGATTGCAAAAATTCATCGACCGATTAATCGCATTCTATGGTGGATCGGACATTAAAATAAATGAGGAAATGATTGGATCTGAGATTGAAAATTCTGAGGATATTCAGGGACCTAGGGACGATTCTGACAATTTCACTTCTACATATTACTCCCCTAGAACAGACTATGTCGCGGACTATCGCTCTAAATATCAAGGCCCCTTTTCATCTGAAGAACACACCACACCCCCACACCACCAAGAAAATACTAAAAAAATTGAAATATTCGAAAATCACAAAAAATTGAAAATCTCGAAAAATACATAAAAATTAAAACTGAAGAAGATTTGAAGAATTTGGTAACTACTTTACGGGAAGCACTAGGAAAGAAAATGATTTTTGAACTTCCCTTTCTACAGGCCATTGAACACTTCCCCGACCTTAAAAGATTTTTAATGGACAAATTAACTAAGAAAAAGTCGGGTTGGATTAGAACAAAGATCGAAAGACATATCTTGTCAATGGCCTCCTCCTTGGTGTTGAGGAGAAAAACCAAAAGCCGCATAGTGAAGCGGTTGCCCAGATTTGATTGTGAAATCAAAGACACATTTTGCACCCATGCTCGGATTGATGACGATTCACGGATCAATATCCTCCCGACCTCTATATTCCATGAACTCAAACTCGGATCAATTCGGAAGATACTAGAGATTGTTCAATTGGCGGACCGATCAATAAAGCGGCTGAGAGGAATCATTTCTGTCATCATGACATTCGAAGGTGCTCCGCTCAAAGTAGATTTCATGATCATTGATATTGAGCATCAAGGAGAATTCACCCAGTCTCCAATCATTTTCGGAAAGCCATTCTTGGCATTGGCCAAGGCAATTATTGATTGTGAGACTCGGGAAATCAATTTCACAGCATTGGAAGCACTTAGATCTGACCCTGTCTTTGAGGAACCACGATCTTATGAGGAAACCCACGAAGTCCCCGACAGCTGCAACCATGAAGCAATAGAAGAGCCCTACCCTGTCTTTGATGAGACTATTAGTTTAGAGAATCTCCCCCCTACTCCATTCCCTGCCGCTCTCACCATTGAGAATCATGTATATGAATCATATGATCCTGAGACTTATGCATGGGCACACCCTGGGTCAACCTACTCTGACTACATGGATTACATCAACTCGACATAGGAATGCTTCAACATTGAATCAATTGAGAAAGAACATGCAGAGACTCTCCCCAGTATTTCAATTCCTACGGATCTCAAATAGACAAATCCTTCTTTTATGATCCTGAGACATATGCATGGTCACACCCTGGAGCAACATTCTCTAAATATCTTGACCAAATCATCCCAAATCGAGAGTGCTCAAACATTCGGGAGACTAAGAACAAGTACGCAGACCGAGCACCGACCAAGGAGAATTCCAATGGCTACTCATCTGGATACTCAAGTGAACCGAAACCTTCACGAAGAAATAAAAAGAGAATCACCTTTGACCTTTCGGAAGAGGAATCATCTGATGGTCCCTCATCATGTCCGAAAAAGGTAGTCTACATGAGTGGAGTCTGTTCGGCAACTCTAAACCCATATCTTCGCAAGGATCCAAAATTCAATCCTCGCTGGACAACTCCCGTTCCTAACTACTATTCATCCAAAGCTGATGCTCCTGACCTCTTCAAGTACACTAAAATTATTTCGTATGAGCTAACTGAAACCGGTGCTTTTGAGTATTCATCCGAGGACAAACCGATTGACCCCAAGAAGGAACGAATTCTGAGGAAACAACTGAAGAAACAAAAAGATCAGAATACTTGGAGCATGTCCACTTTCAAATACTACTCCTCTGAGGATAACTCTTATGATGGATATCTTTCATCTGACTCAAACACTTCATTTATTATCCATCATGATTTTTCTGAGGATGACACTGATCATAGCTGGGAATCATATGCTTCATCTTCATCTCGTCATTACGATCTCCCACCGCAGGCTCACAAGAAGATCAGCTGAAAACCGCCTTAGTCATCGGCTACCCACCCTCCCTCCCGACCACATCGGTCTCCTTGTACAGCTTCTTCCTCTACTTAGGCCAAGGCCTAAGTATAGGGGGGGGACCGATGCCATCTGTATATACTATCCTTCTCATCACTCCACTTCCACCCTTCTTCTATACTTAGGCTGAACAGAGCCTAAGTATAGGGGAAACTGACATCCACCTGTATATACTCTCCTCATTCACATATCCTGACCGCTTCTTTTTCTTTTTCACTCTCTTACGCTTAGCCCGAGCTATGTCTTCGTTACGCTTCTTGTGCTCTGAGGACACATCACTCGTTAAGTATAGGGGGGTCTGTATATACTTCGTTTATATTTTACCCATATCTCGTACTTTCGCGTAAGTCGATATATATTTACGGGGTAGGTACTAATTTGAAAAAAAAAGAAGAGAAAAAGAAAAAAGGAAAAAGAGTTTTGCTACTAACACTAACATTGCCCAAATTTTTTGAAAGAAAAAAATGGCTTCTTATTTCATTTTAGCAAAAAAAATCGTGTCTGCATTTCACACACCTGCACTTCATCCAACATGACACGCATTTGCATAAGTGAAAAGTCATTGGGTTGTGAACCGAGTTATGAGTAGAAACCAAGAGTGGTCTGGACTTGACCTTAATCCACCTAATTTTCAGAGGAACTTCACCGAGAAATAGGATTTTAGAAGCTTCAGGTCTTTGACTTAATTCTTTGAGTTCCACATGACAATGTGCAGCATTTGACTCCTAGTGTCCTAGTGTCTAACATGGTCTCTTCATTCTGGGTACAACTCTGGAATAGGGAACTAATTTGTACTCTCGTACTATGCACTTAGCTCAACTCAGACGGGATGTTGGAAGACTCTGTGAGTCTCTTTTCTGGTAGTGTGGAAATCTAAAGATCGGAGTACGGGTTGAAATAAAGCTTCGGAAAAAGGATGGATGACTGGGCACAATTTTTTCTAAGACACCAAAAAATGTACGGAACAAAAGATTCTATATCCGTAGGGGAACAACAAGACCCAGGCAGAACCACCAAAAATTCCAAATACAAAGAAGCAACTACCAAATAAAATCCGACCGAAAAGGTCCAAGCTTCAAGAAAACCTGCAGATCTTGGTGGAGACTCAGCTACACTGGACATCTTTACAAGGAAAGGTGACTACACTGGCCACCCTCCAGTTCTTTTTCCCTTCTTCTAACTTCTCCCTCATTCGATTATGAACACAGCGCGACAGACCTTAGAAGGAAATACCTGACTCCTCGAGGACGAGTTAGTGGAGAGGAGAGGAGCATGGTAGTCCAACATTCTGAATGGGAAGAGCTAAAACCCTTCACACACATGAGTCGGTTATTCAATGTTCATAGGGTATACTTTGGGAAGGGGATTGATCTAAGATGACTTCTAAGCCGAAACTGTGACAATGATGTGTAGAACTTGAGGGCTGTTGATTTTAAAATTCTAAGCCTCACAGAAGTTCCGCCACACTATTAATCCAAAGGTCGAGTTTAGTTTCAATTTTCACCTTCAGCTCATGATCTTGGTATGGAACCCAATCTCATTTCACCTCATGGCATTTTTTTTTGATGCTCAGGGACGAGCATGGTTTAAGTATAGGAGGATGATGAATCTCAGATTCATCACTCTAAGTCTCATTAATTAAGCTCAAGTCCCTCAAAATCAACAACATTTCTACATTTATTCTACATAATTAGCATCCATGCATGTTTTCATAAGAATGTCATTTTATCCATCATTTTTGCACAAAATAAGAAGCCAAAAATCCAAGCCAAAATGACTTGTAAATAGCCTAATTTTCCAGATTTTTAACTCCTTCATGCTAACTCCGAATAACACAGAACTACCTCCACTGTGTACATATACTAACAAGAATAAATAAAAAATACAAAAAAATCACTAACTCTGTTATGTGGATCAAAAACCCAAACCCTAATTTCAGGATTTTCGGACCAAAAGCCCTATATCTTTCCCATCCAGTGTCTGATTTGATCCTACTCATTTTTGAACTAATGCATATTCAATTACCTTCAAAACAAGACCAAGTTCAAGTGAATCGAAGCTCGTATGTGAAAGTTGGGTTTTAGGCCTCTTTTGTACATTGTATATTTTAGCAGTTTTTTGACCTGTATTTTATGTACATATTTTCTTTATCAATAAAAATCCAAAAAATAGATTTAGATGTATTTTATTTATCTTTGATTTCTCTATATTTTTCGGATTTTTATCTTGTTTAAAAATAACAAAAAAAATACAAAACCCAAAAATCTAGGTATTTTATGTACGTGGGATACCCCAAAAATTCACTTTTTACATTTGACTGATTTTGGCTTTGATGCCTTCATGAAAGTTGTAGATCTCATCGAGACGAGCATTTTTTGTGAAGCAACTTTTTCGATCAGAGGTCGTTTACTATTTCTTTTTGATTTTACAAAGTATTTTATTTTCGATTTTTCTGGTGCTGACACGTGGCAGCCCCTGGGGCCGCCACGTGTCAGCCATTTTTGGGCTTTATTATTAACGTTTTTGTATAAAAAATTTAATTAATAAATGACGCACGTACGTTGCATGTGCCTCCATGGCACGTGCCTCGCACGCGCCCGCCCGTTCCCCCTTGTCTCTCCATGTGGCTACGCAGGAGCCGTCCGATCGTGTTCGATCGGACGGCGCATGTGCTTCTTCTCCGATCAGCCCCAAACGGTCGCCCCCGATTTCTTCGTCGCGCCGCTCCGCCCTTATCTCCACCAATGGCCTCCGCAACAGCCCTCCGCAACCTTCGCCGCCTAACGCACCTCCCTCTCCTATTTAAGGACATCGCTGACCCCCTCTTCAAACAATCCGCCGATTGCACTAGAGCAAGGCCGCGACGGTGACAACGCCTTGTGCCTCCTCTTCGCGGTGAGATCTAAGCCTTCTCTGGCTCGTTGAAGCCCACGACGAGTGCCTCTACTCGCTTCCGCTCCAGCTCCGAGTTCATCCCCGTGGAGCCAACGACATCGACACCTCTGCCTCGCAGCTCCATCGCCTTTCGCTCGTCGGCCGCCCACGACAATGCCATCGCTAACGCTTCACGCCACTGACTCAGCTGCTCTCCACTGCATCGCGTCATCTTCTCCACCTCGACTTCAACTTCTTCGACAATGCTCCAGGAGATCCTCCACCGCCATCTGCTCCGACCATCGACCGCCTGACTTTGCCAACTCTGCCGAGCTCCGCCTAGCGCCCCTGTTTCCACCTTCTCCTCCGGCACCGCAGCGGAGCCCCGCCCGCCTCCTCCGCCATCAACGCCATCGACGACCCACGACCGTGTGTCGGCCGCGCACGGCAACGCCTCCACCTTCCTACGACTCCATCGGAGGCCGCCCCTCACGAACCACCACCGCCACCAGCCGCAGATCGGGCTCGAAGCCCGAGACCCCGCCACGTGCTGTGAACGTGGGGCGGGGGACGTCAGCAGACCGTCAGCCCCAGGTCACGTGCGCATCACGTGACTGCGGGGCAAATTACAAAAGGCCCCCGGATCTCCTCGCATATTGCATTCTAGTCTACAGACCAGAGGGCACGTGCAACGCATGTGCCCCTCTGAAGAAATTGCAGACGTACCCCGGAATTATTGGTAGTTTCATACCAGTCCCCCACTACAGTTTTATTTATTTATTTAAATTGCATATGTACCCTTGTGTTCCCCTGTAACTTTGGACCTCTTTATTACATTATTTTATTAATCCAAAAATTACATGATGTTCGTCATTTAACTCTTTACAGTTTGACATATGATGGAAATTTTTGTGATCATCGGTTGATTAATAATTGATTGTTTGGTGGAAATTAGCATAGTTTGCCCAATTTACGCTCTAAAATTCATATTTGATTAACTTTGCTCTAAAAATCCTCGAAAAATCACATAGTGTAGAGTTAATTGTGCTTGACATTGTGCCCAAAAATATTTGCATTTTCATGCATAATTTACCCTGTAAAAATCATTGTGCATATTTCAATGTTTAATTTTTAGGTATTAACCCCCACATTTTCGAGGTTTAGAATTTTTTGAGAACAATCACCTCGTGATAGATCTTAGATAATTTTATTTCTTGAAAATAAGTAGGTTTAATATTTATTATAACTAAATATTGAAAATCATTCTGTTTGCATATAAAAATTCATAAAAATTCATATTGCATTCAAAAAATCCAAAAAAATTACAATGCATTCATTTCATCGTATTTTACATTGTGGCCAAGTTTTGTATTTTTCGGACATTGTTTGATCGTAATTTACATTTTAGTCCCTAAAATAGACCGAAATTGCATCTCGCATCCCTTATTTGCATTGAAAAAAAAGAGATCGCCTCGAAAACCGTACACGAATCTTGGTAGATATTAATCTAGGTTGTTCCTTTGCCTCCTTGTGATTGACCTTGGGACTTGCCTAAGTAAAATAAACATAAAACCACTTGATTAAAAATTGATTAAATTTTGTTTGGTTATTTTCTTGTCCGTTTCCGATCGCCGCCTACAATGAACGATATATTTTTATTTTCACACACGAAGATAAAAACAACTTCTTAACATCGTGGATTTCGGACACGTCATATGTCCTCTCTAAGGATTCCATTTTTATCTTGTTGATGTAAATGATTATTCTAGACTTCCTTGGATTTTTCTTTTGAAAAAATGTAAGATGCTAGGTCATTATAAATATTTCCTTAAAGAAACAAAGAATATCTTCTTTGCTACTATCAAGTTTATTTTCTTTGACAATGCCTTAGAGTTCTGCATGTTACAACTATCTTGTGAATCGTAGAAGCTTGCACAAACGGTATTAATCAAGCAAGCACACAACACGGATGTATAAGGTTCACCCGTAATTGGGCTACATCCTTGGGCTACGGCGATCAATTTTCACGATGTAGAGAAAGAAGAAAAGTACATAGGATATAGAGGTTCCTACCCCCATGTAGTTGGGGTGTCAGAAAATTCTCATGTTCAATATTCGCTCATATTTGGCTTGCTAAAAATTCGATTCGAGTTCAGTTTAGAAATAAACGAACCGAACATGAACAAAAGTTTAAGCTCGATTAAATAAATGAATTAAACCTAAAAATTATAGGTTCCCTCAGGTTCTATTTGTAAAAAGCTCGATAAAAACACACACACACACACACATACATACATACTCACAAATCCTTATCTGCATAAGTGGACCTTATTTTGATTTAAGTAGATTTTGTCCCAAGATAAGTAACTTTGTCTAGAGATAAGTGAATATTTACAGGATAAGGGTTTTTCTTTGTATAAATTATCTCAAAATAAATAGTGACATTGTGGTTAAAACATCTACCATATATGTGTCTAGTCCTTTTCCCTTCTTTATCCCCAAATCAACAGAACAAGTATCAACCTTACTTATCACATATCCTCACATTATTCCTTATCCTCGTCTGAACATATAAAAATATATTATAATTATACTTTTTTCAAAGTGATGAATCATTACTCTCTTTTTTTCAAAAAATGAAGAAGAGCTAGGTAGAAAAACTGAATGAATTTCTATTCTAATTATAGACACACACACACATTTCTTTTCTGTTCACTCCCTCTTATTAGAGAATTTTCAAGTTCGATATTCACTTAGATTCGATTTGACTAAAAAGAGGTTTTATTCAGATTCAATATCAAAATAAAAGAATCGAACCTGAACACAAGTTTAAGCTCGATTAAATAAATGAACCGAACCTACAAAATGTAGGTTCACTCATGTTCAGTCCGTTTACACCCCTACTATGGAGTTTATATACTAAACAAATGGATCCATATCCCCAAATAGAGTCATTTATAAAAACATCATGGATGATGCCCCCACATCCCTACAGGGGGAGAGCGCACCGGCTCCCCCTAGACCCCCCCCTTTCGGCTCGTTGATCGGGCAGCGAGACTCCCATCTTGTTGGGGTATGGTACGACAAGAGGGTGTGCATGTGGAGTTCTTCAACCTGGGTCAGATGGGTAAGATTCAATGCATAACAACAATCTCCACATTGAATTAAGTCCTCTGAGAAGCTTTGTCAAGTTTCCTCCAATCCCTCCTTGGGAATGCTGCCGATTTTCATCATTGAGCAAGTCCATATAGTGTTTGAACTTCTATGAACTGCCTTTGTGAACATATCGTTTGGATTATCCGTTGTGCTATCCTTCTTCACCTTAATCTCTCTTCTCAGAACGATTGAAGGGATATCTGACATCTATGTGCTTGGTCCTCTCATGATGCAACAAATCCTTGACTAACCATACCTATCTGACATGTATGTGCTTCTTCAAGTTGATCGATAAGATCAGAAGAAACTTTATTTGACAGGGGAACAAGTAATCATGTGTCATATGGTGATGTGATTTAAAATCGGTTGTCAAAAAACAAAAAATGTACGGACATTAAATTTAGAGGCACTGAACAACTTCATGCTATCCAGAACGATGATCGGAATCTGAGAAAATAACTCAAGCGTGCTCTCTTTGCTAATCGGAGTGAAAATTTTAAGGGCAAACTCATACGTTTGGATTTCACACATTTGTCGTCCGAAGTGATTAATAAGATCAGATTGAAATTTCTTTGACGCGGCATCTCACAATCACATTATGTCACTCGGTGGTTTGGGATAAAATCTATGGACGAAAAAACAAACAACATATCCTGTTGGAGGAAGGATTCTCTGCTGTAATTCAGCAGTAACGTAGGGATCCGTCTGATGGGGATCGAACAACCTCATAGGAGGTCGGGGATGGTCGACCCCGATGAGGGTCATCCGATCCTCTTCAGACGGATCTCTACGTTAAAGCACTTGTTGTATTACAAGGGAGGATCTGTCTTGATCCTGTTGATGTGCGTGAACTCGATGTATCTGCCCGAGAGTAGGAGGAATTCAAAAAATAGAACAAAGACGAAGGATTGCAAGAACGATAATTAAGAGCAATTACCTGAATATAAAGGGACGTCACAACCACAATAGCTTTTCTATATCAACTTCGTCATTATAATAACCAACAGTCCATATAAAGATAGTTGGTCGAAGATTTGCGTATGAATGCATGCAAGTAAGATTTGCACAAGTGCAGATCGCCTACACGCCATCAGCTCTTATTTAGTACATCACAATGCTGTAATACGCAATTTATTTAGATGCCGATGGAGAATTAAGGTCGTCAGTCCCTGTAGCACCAGCTGTGGCAGCGGCCACGGACGTACCAGCAGCAGACATAGCGCCCATACTGTCCATAACCCTCTGCACAAAATTCACACGCTGGAAGTTAAGCGAATCGAACTCAAAAACAGGTTTGTTAGATTACAATGTATACCAACCAAATCTAAAATGTTAGACTTGCTCATGTTTAACTCGTTAAAAGTTCGATACACACATACACACGCATGTACACACATTTTTATTAATCTTTATCCCAAGATAAGTGGATTTAGTCCTCAGATATGCGTACTTTATCGCGAGATAGTTGGACATTTGTTTAGGCTGGTTACATAAATGAATCGAACCTGAAGTATATGTTGTTTGAAAAATAAAGACCAAGTAGCATTAATATAGGTTAATTTTTTGCACCGTGATGGTCAGCAGTAGCATTCCCATGAGACACAGCCACCGCAGCCTCCTCCTCAGAGAGCTGTCTTGCAGCAGTGACCTCAGAGGTGACGAGAAGTGCAGCAACGAACAAAGCCAGGAGGAAGGGGGACCTGCGAGCCATTTGAGAGAAGCAGCTAATATTACGTTGGATGTTTAATCTGATTGCAGTGGAGGTGTGGATGGGGGCTTTGCCATTTGGGATCTATTTATAGGAGGTGGTGGTGGTCTCATAGTAGAGTGGCTCTTCTGCTGTACAGCAGAATCTACTGTACAAGCATAGCCTCGGAAAGAGACAAAACTTGGATTCCAACCACTCAATCTTGATAGAGCGATTCTGCTTGTACATCGGATTTCTGCTATACAACAGAGGATCCGTTCTCGGTCTCGTAGAGGGATAAGTTATGCATTGGCCTCGATTTCTCACCTATGAGTTCTGCGTCGGCATTAGACCAGCTAATAAATCCGAGTTAGGATGGTCTTATGACTTGAATATGCCGTCTAATCCGGGTCGATAGGTTTGGAAATTTATATGTGATTAATGGATAAGTTTCATTGGAGTCGATTTATTTCTTTGAAATTGTGGAGTGGCGTGACCCACTAGCTTGAATTGTGTGGGAAGACAGTAGATGTAGGTGAAATATAGATGATATCAATCCATAAACAGAAATTTATAATGAACTACATTCGTTAATAAATAAAGTTTGAAGCAAAGGGACGTGTATATAGTAGTTTGTTGTTACATTATATCTATATGCCAGTAAGTATGCACGTGACACGCGGCGGAATCAGATCAATTTGTGATTGTTTGATTTTAATTATGTTTTTTCCTCACAAAAATTATATCAAAAAATGGTTGTAATCCTAGGTAAAATATATTTAAAGATATAAAGTACTTGTCAATATTTCATTATGAGAGGTCGTAAAAGTTTGGTTTGGTGCAAGGATTTCGTAATTTTTTGAAACGAAGTTTAAGAACTATAAATTATAAATTATATATATTAAATATAGTCTCAGAATCATCATTGCATTCACCGTATTTTTTTATTAATTGAACGCTGGGTGTGATCATCTCTCCTTTCCGTTTAAAAATCCACTAATACATGTGAAATATAGAGTTTATGGATACCACAACGATATGTTTGATGTGTATACATAACCATCATCAATAATTAGAAATGTAAAAAAACAATAATTGTAAATTATATAGCATACTAACCAGGGCAGAGTCAAATCCAAACAGCAAGAAGCATGGTAGAGTATTTTTCAGCCGAGGACAAAACAGGCCAAACGTCCTCGCGAATGGCGATGACAACGCCAAAGAGGACAAGATACTTGGTGAGGTTAGCCATTCAGCTCTCTTTTTTTCGCCAAACCCTCTTTCCTTGATGACCCGATGTGATGCATATGAGTATTTTTATGGGATATTTATATCTATAATTTTTTTTGAGAAGCAAGAGGGTGAAGTCCCAAGGCGGGACCCACCGCGAAACAATATATTCAAATCAGATCAAAAGAAATACATTATCTTGTAGACCAGAGGCGATAAAGGGATAGGCACAAGGCAATTACATTTTCAGAATAAAACCTCTGGTTGTTAAAAACTAGATCGTTCCTTCCTCCCCAAATGGCCCATAAAACCGCAAAAGGAAGAGCACAGTCATCCGTCGAGTTTCCCCCAAGCGACCTTGCTAGCCTCCAGAAATCAGGCTCACCACTGATAACGGCCCATGGCGCCCCCACCTCATTCCACACCTGCACCGAAAATGGACACTTAAAGAAAATATGTTATGCGTCCTCAATAAGCTCCCCACATCTATCACAGCTCGTGTCAGCAATCCCAAACAATCTTCCCCTTCTTGCTTTGTCACAAATTCTACCCCTCCTGAGACACCAGAGGAAAACTTTCACCCTGCTAGGGACCTTGCTAGCCCAAATAATCTTCATGTCCTGAACCAAATCTGGATCGATGTAGTCCGGGCTCCCCCTGAACATCTCGTAGGCCCTCTTCACCGAGAATCTACCCCCATCCCAAAGAAAATGATCCCTCCCATGCGTGATACAGGAAGGGGATGGCAACTCCGCCCGCAGTCTGGATAGATCCTCGAACCTCCGCTCTGGGATAACAGAAATGAACCTCGGGTTCCACGAACCAGAATCACAAGCATCCGCCACAGACCAACATTTGTCCGCCGCCAGAGCAAAAAGCCTAGGGAACCTAGTGCTAAGGAACCCCTCGCCAGTCCAGTCATCCTGCCAAAAATGGAAATCCATCCCGGCCCCCACCTTAGGCATCAATCGCTCCCGCAATGTTGGAAGGATGTCACGAACACCACTCCAAAGCGAAGATTCAAATCTTATTCTCCTAGCCTCAAGTGAGCACCTAACTCCATAAATACTGCGAAGTAACCTGATGGCCAAACTCTCATTGCTGCCCCAGATCTGTACTACCCACTTGGCCAGAAGTGCCTTAGTCATACTGCAAATATCTCTAACTCCCAGACCTCCCTTGCATTTCTTCTGCGTGATCTCCTCCCACCAAACAAGGTGAATGCTAGACCCCTGCTGCCTCCCATCCGACCAGAAAAACCTTCGCATCATTAGCTCTATCATTTTTCTTACACCTGTTGGCATTAGGCGAGTTGAGATGAAAAAGATGGGTATAGCCGACAAGACATGCTTCAAAAGCGTCAATTTCCCGCCCTTTGAAAGCGTCACCGCCTTCCAACCTGCCAATCTCTGTTCAATCTTTCGGACAACCACATCCCAATCTGCTTTTCTGAGTCTGCCAGCCACCAAAGGGAGACCCAGATAAGTAATGGGCAAATTCCCCAAGGGGCACGCTAGGCACGCCGCTCGATTGATGCCCTCCGCCTCGTCCATCCCGAACTGAATGATGACAGATTTGTTTCTATTTATGTTGAGACCTGAGATATTACTGAAGATATCAACCAGCTGCCTAGCCCTTCTGTCCATCTCCTCCGACCCCCCTAAGAATATCACTGTGTCATCAGCATACTGCAACAAAGGCACCGAAAAAGAACCTGCCTGGAAGCCCTCACACCAACCGCATCAACAGCTCTCCTGAACATGACCGCTAAAGCATCAACAACCAAAACAAAGAGCATCGGCGCAAGCGGGCATCCCTATCTCACACCCCTCTGCGGCTGGAAAAAACCACCTTCAGGCTTCCCATTCACTAGGATCGGGAAGGAAGACGTCGTGACAAACCTCTTCATCCAGGCAATCCAGAGTTCAGAAAAACCACGGCACCTCAGGGATGTCCAAACCTCCAGTCAACACAGTCATAAGCTTTCTCAAAATTGATCTTCCACAACAAGCCCTTCTTGCCTTCTCGTCGCCACTGCAGACAGATCTCTGAAGCCATAACTAAACCATCCGCCATCTGCCGACCAGGGATAAAAGCCGTTTGATTCTATAGAATAATCGTATCCATAACCCGCTTCAACCTATTAGCAAGTACCTTAGCAATAATAAGATAGATTGCATTGGACAATGCTATCGGTATGTAGTCTTCTACTCTTAACGGTGTATCCTTCTTCGGAATAAGGAAAAGCAACGTCCGATTAATCTTCTCAAAACCCCTATTTACAAATTGAAATTCATTAAGCACCCCAAAACATATTCCTTCAACATGCCCTAAACTCCTTGTAGAAACAAATAGGAAACCCATCTGGCTCGGGGGACCCGTCTGAGTTCAACCCCATGACTGCCTTCCGAACCTCCTCCTCTTCAAACTCTGACTCCAGCTCTTGTGCATGTGCCATCGAAAGGGACTCAACCCCCTCCCCGTGCCAACCCCATCTAGCACCTCGCTCTCTCCTCGACATCCTAACAAAATGATCCCTTAGAGCTCGCCCTAATAAGGCATTCCCTGCCACTCTTTCTCCCCCCACCTCGAGGCTCTGAATGAAGTTCTTCCTTCTTCTACCTGGCGCTACTGAGTGGAAGAATTTTGTGTTAGCATCCCCCTCCTGCAACCACTTTTGTCTTGACCTCTGCTTCCACTCCACCTCCTCCTTAATGTCCTCCCGCAGGATAACATCCAGCAGCCTCGACCTCTCCTCAACCTCTACCTGGTCGAGACCCCTCTCATCGTCCAAGCCATCCAGTCTGACCACCCCCTACTGAGCCACACACCGACGCTCCCTTCTCTGCGCTTTCACCCCCCTGCCATAATCAATGAGGACTTCTTTTAGCATAACCAATTTAGTAGCAAGACGAGCCACCGCCGAGCCATTCACCCGCCAACCTCTCCACAGAGTTTCCACTTCATCCCTAAAATCAGGCTCCAACAGCCATGCCCGCTCAAATCTAAACAAGGATCTGGATCGAACGCCCTCCTCAGATGACCAAGTCAACGGCGTGTGGTCGGAGTGAGCCTGCGGCAACGCCCAAGCTCGGGATAAAGAAAAAAATTCCAACCCCTTAGAGGAGAGGAGGAATCTGTCAAGCCTTGACCTAGACCTCGAATTCCGCCAAGTGTAAGCACAACCAGCAGCATCCAACACCCCCAGACCAAGGGCGTGAATCTGATTCCGGAAGTCCTCCGAACCCCCGTCTCTCCCTCCACCCAATCTCAGCCTGTCCTCTGGGAACAACGTCAGATTAAGATCACCTCCTATGAGCCAAATTCCAACATCTCTCTCCCCACAAACACTTGACAAATCTTCAGCCAGCGAAACCGGACCGGGGGAAGTGGGTCCGTATACATTGGTCACTGTAAGGATAACCCCATCCAATTTTCTCTTTAGAGTCACAGATAGAGTAAACACTGATCTCCATTTAGCCAACTTCTCGAAATCACCATGTTTCCAGCCAGAAAGGAGGCCGCCTGCCGCCCCTTGAGACTCCACCTCCACAAAATCAAAAATGGATCCTCTGCCCAGATCCCGCCAACCATCCCCCTTAGGTCTCGAACACTTCGTCTCTTTAAAAAGCACAATATCAACATGAGCCTCCAGCATCAAGTTCTTCACCGCCAGCTGTTTCTCATGGTGGCCCAACCCTCTTACATTCCAGGATAGCACCTTCATATATAAACATCTCTTGACCTCCCACGGGGCGGTACGACGCCCAGGCTTTCCGCAAACTTCCTGTCAAGCAAACTGAAATAACTTGGTCTCCCGATTGGAGACTACGGCCCAAGCTCCCTCCCTTCGGAGCCGGCCTTGTCTCGACGATTCAAGTGTAAACCAGGCCGTACCACACGACTATCTGTCTTCTTATTACTACCGTGCAGTTTCTTCTCGTCCTCCCAAGTACAATGATGCCTTCTCCTACCATAGACAACTCCCTCCTCACCCATCTGCTCCGCGTCCTGCATAACCACCATCCTGTCACTGTTGCCCCCACTACCTGCAACCATTGCAGCCTCCCCTTGCCGATCTCGAAGAAACTCCCTGGCCAAACCTGCTCCCTTGTCCCTCAGTCCTCAAAAAAGCTTCCACCCCCGACTCCGAGTCGCCCTCGGACTCAAGCATTGCTGATCTCTGAGAACGATGACCCTCATGAGGAAACTCATCAGACTCCGTGACAAGATCCTCCTCCATCCCTGTGACCCTGCCATCTTGCTTGGACCCGTGATGGACCCTGTCGCTTGAGAGTTCCGTCCCTGTAAACCTCCGAAGTCTACCACCAAACTGATGCCTTGACCGGCAATCTACGTTCCAGCGAGCACTTGATGAGATTCCAGTGCCAAAGGAGACCCCCGATGATCTTCGTCCGTATCTCCATGAGGTTGGACATGCCGCAGCTCTGGTTGCACATCCAGCCGAGTTTGATCGAGCAAAGGGGTCGATGCCCATGCAGAGCCCGGAGCCGATTGGATGGCCCCTGCGGACCTATGGCTGACTTCTCCCGTCCAATCCCGTGGACCCCACCCCGCATCTGCATTCGCTTCAAATGGACGCCCATTCCCGCAACTGTAAGCCGAGACCAATTCTTCCCCATTAATACTCACGGGCCCCACCTCTTTCCCATTATTTCCCATGGGCCCCGCCTATTTCCACTTAGGGCCTGTTTGGTTGCAGGGTTGGACAGGGTTGGCCCAACCCTGATTACTATTCACAAGGGTACTTCCTCCTCACAGATTACTATTCACCCATCCCAACCTAGCCCAACCCAACCACGGAACCCACCTCCTTCCCATTAAATTCCATGGGCCCCACCTCTTTACCATTAATTCCCAACGTTAGCTCCTTCCCATGCGGCACCTCCGATGAATGTACGACGTTACGCAAAATCCGCGACGGGTCCAATGCTCCAAAAATAACTGCGCCGTTTCCGCAAATACGCACTGATTCCGCCACCGTTCTAGGAATCCGAACGGACGCAGTAGCTTCAATCCCCTTTGTAACCGCCGACCCAGCCGGAGCGACCAATCCGGCCACCTCCTCCTTGGTCGAAGAAGATACTGGCCTCGCACCTTCCCGGACCGGCGCCTCAAGAAACCTCTGCCACGAACCTTCTTCCCTCACGCAAACGGCCGACGAGATCTCCAAGCACAGGCGATGTCCTTCCGCCACCACGGACCACCTGCCCAACATGCGTGGGTGCAACCGACGGACCCACACAACAACGTCGACGTCCTCCCCCGGATAGCAATCACTGAAAGCCAATCCCTCCACGACAGCTATACCGGACAGCAACCCACGCAATCGCTGGACATTTCTCCACATAAGAGGGATTCCTTTCACCTTCACCAAGCTCAAGACTCCCTGGGACAACGACCCATCCCCGCCACGCGGCCGCCTCCACTTGAGCAAGGATTTTCCCGAGCTCGACAAGGACAACAAAGCATCAGCATCCACCACCGACAGGCCACGAGCCAGAACCTTCCAGGGTGATAACTCCACAACGTCTCCCCCAAAACTGCCTCCCGTCACTAGGCCAACAACCGAGGAACCCAAAAAAAGGGCTCCCCTGCCACCACCTTCCCCTATCAGCAAGCTCCCACCCGCCCCTGACTTGGACGATATCCTTCCCGAAGTACTGTTCTTGCTCCGATGCGCCAAGCCCATGCATATAAAGCATCGGATAGCATCCCTGCATTGCCTTGCCCAATGAGAGATCGAACCGCATCTAAAACATCCCCGGCCGAAAGGCGAGACCACCCCCCGCCCCTTGGCCGCGAACCGAGATCGACGACGCTCTTCAGCGACACTGCGCGAACCACCATGGGGGACTTTGAACTCCAGAAATCTTGCCTGGGTGACGTCGAGCACCGACGATGACCAACTCTCCACCGGTGCTCATCTGCCCGAACCCACCAGAGACAAACCAAGTCAAATCTCAAACTACCAAGCGCCGTCTGCACAATATGGAAAAATGCACATTCCTTTCTCAAAATCAAGACCCTTGACAGCCTATCCCACACCTTTCTTCCTTATTATTCAATTTACATCTATAATTTTAAGTAATTTCGTAATTACAATCAGAATCTTGTGTAATCAACCATTCACACTCAGAATCTCAAATAACGCTTTTACCTTACATGACATAACTATATGTCAAGTTCCATTCATTTTCGCAGTTAACTTTGACGGATTCCGTCAATTGTGGACAATTTTACCCCTCCAATAAAATCACATTTCCAAAAGATACCCTCCATCTTCCTCAACTTAGGCAACCGGAGCACCACCTCCTCCTCATCTTCCTCTTATAATCCCTGACTGTATATAGTCCACAGCCATCACCTTACTATCCTCCTCCTTGGGTGGATCCAAGAATCCCCCTGCGATCCCTGTATGCATCGCCCTGTAGATTGCGACAACACTCCCCACGCCAACATCTTGTAGGAGGTCATTGGAACCATTTAATTACGGGAACCTAAGCGAGTTCTTCCTCACACATCCCTGCATCTTCATCCATTATTTCTCCTTCCTTTTGTTCAACCTCATACTCCATACTCGGCACACACCTAGAATTGCAACGCCTCAGTCCGTGTTCCACACATACACACATCACATCTGCCTGACATCATTAGGCGTACCCATGTTTGGATCAACTGCACATTCCTCTGTTGAGTCCGCGTGCCCGTCTCCCGTGGAATCCTCGACTACATTTACGACATCTTGTTCCGGCTCCTCCACAATTGAGTAGGGGATACATAGACAAGGGGTTCAACAAACATCTCAATCAATAAAGCACAGTAAGATAGAGTGTTACCATGTTCAGTGAGTTATGCGATTAAAGTTCCATAAAAATCACAGCATCTATACTATAACAACACGACCAAAATTACAAAAGAAAATGTTCCTGTTAGTAGAATAACTACATCATAACGTGTTCATGCAAACACTATTACATGATACTCAAATCACCGTACTACATCCTAATATACAGGTAAAAGCCATCTATTTGCACAGTAAATCGCAAAATTTGGAAGCTAGTCGCAGTACAAAAACTTCAAAACTATCTCCGTGCTTTTTTACGGGGAGCAGCTTTTTCACACCTTGTTTCCTCTTCTTCGGCAACTAACCATTTTCTTCTTCTTCATTTTCACTTTCTATGCTTTGATATTCTTGTTTCTCTATGTTTTGTATGCTTTTTTGAGTACCCCCGGCCAGATATACAGATTTAGGCAAGGTTTCTTCACTCATAATGGGCATTTTGACCACTTTACTTGTTTGTCCATTCCTGACTTTGCATTTTGCATTACTCTCCTTTTCAAGATCTTCACCATCTTTTGGCTTGTCCTGAGATCCCTCATTACCATCTGATGAATCCATGATTTATCGTCTTTATTCTTCTATTTTGCTAAAATTCTTGATAAATACATGTAAATAATTACTAATTCCAATTAATTATCATTCTAATCATAAAATATTAATATGATATATTTAACACTTATTTTATCCAAAATAAATGAATAAAAATAAAAAGAAAAATAAAAGAAAAGAAGGCTGGAGATATGTAATAAATACTGACTGATCCTAACCCCGAGACGGAATCAATATTGACCAGTCAATAAAATAAATAAGTAGGGGGGAGATAAGGATCCTAACCTATGAAAATAATAGAAAATCAAGACAAAAAATAATTAAACACATTTTTCACAGTGTAAATATTTCACCTATTTTTTATCGCTAAGACAATCCCAAACTAAAACACTTCTTTTATAAAAGTTGTTCATAAAAATATATATTATTTTATAAAAATATCAGAAAAATAATTCAACACAAAAAATAAAATATCACAATGGACCGAAAAAGCCGCAAAAGCTGACTTCTGAGGTTCATAACTATTTATAAAAACTCCAAACGGACCAAACTCACTTTTAAACTTCGTTTTATACTTAATACTATTTTCTAAAAATATCAAAAAATATTCGAATAAAACGGGCTAGTTTGACGTTTGGGCCTCGTTATATATATGTACTCTATGTAGAAACTTCTCGGATTTTTAATTAATTAACCGTAAATCTGATTTACTTATTTTTCTACAAATATTCTAAATTATATAAAAAACAAAAATATAACTAAGTCAAACTACCATTAAAATTCGAAGGCACGAAGCTGCTACCTAAATTTTCTGAACCTCATAACACGACAATACAGGCTCCGAATTAGGCAAACTCAATCTTAAAATTTGTATTATTTAATTATCTAAAAAATGATATTGATTTCGCTAAAATCAGAGTTAATATAAAAGATGTGGATTTTGGGACCATATTGGTATATTGTACAAGGTATTGTAACTTATATTATTAGTAAACATATTAATACCTTATTCTTAAAGTAAGATAAATAATATTTCATTAAGTTATTTATTTATTTATTTAAGTATTAATTAATTTCTTAATTATCACTTAATTACTTGTTATTTAATTATATTCTTAATTATTTAATAAATTATTCCTTTAATTAATAAGGTATTTACATAAGTTAATTATATCTTAAATAATTAATTTACCTTAATTACTAATCTAACCTATTATTAATTATATTAATTAATTTTTTTATCTCATTTCTCTCTCTTACTTTACCAATCCCCTTTCTGAAGGATATGGTTAGATCCTTAAAGCGCATCACGGAAGCTTGAGGATCGCATCATATACGATCAAGAACGACTAGTCGCACTAGTTATTCGATGCAACAGAAATTTAAAAAAAATCATGCGATGAAACCACATGATCCAAGAACACTTCTCAAATTGTTTCATCTAAACCACAAACAAATATTAGAGTTACCTCTTGAAGCATGGGTGCGATCGAGTCTCTAAACGAAGAGACCTTCTATCTCAAGTCCGATCCGACGGAGGAGACACTTGCGAGCGTATTGATGAAATACCACTACAAAAAAAGACAAGATTGGCGTGCACATGATGGCTTGTAATGTGCATGCCAAGTGCGTGCTATGTGCACGCCCGATTACTGGGCGAGCACATGTGCTCGTTCACGGCGTGGTCGTCGATACGAGAGTTGCCCCGGCAGGTGGGCGAGCACATTGGGATGCTATGTCCTCGCCTGCTTGTTGGCGTGCACATATGTGCTCGCCGAAATGATCGCCCCTAATAAGAAAGGGTGATTATTTATGGAGCCCCTGGCGAGCACATGTGCTCCCCCAAACTGATGTGTAGAAAAAAATTATACAGATTCAGCAGGGTTTTGACGACATGTCGAACCTGTATAACCTGCCAATAAACCACTGCAGGTGCTTATCAGAGCTCGCTAAGCGTATATATAGCATACCGGTTCGTCAACTAAATTAACTAGCATTAACAAGTCGAACTCACACAATATACATGAACTTAGAAACTAAACATTCAAATTTAACATCTAAATACTACAAATATATGTTCGAGCAACAACGACAAGTAAAATTACAACAAATTATACTATCAAAGTTCATATAGTCGCTCCACCCCCTATACTTAAGCTCTGGCAGCCTAAGTGTAGAAGAAGATCAAAAATGGGGCGGGCGAGGTTAGGAGGGAAAATGGAGGAGTATATACACGGTGGGCATCGGTCCCCCCTATACTTAGGCTCTGGTCAGCCTAAGTATAGGACAAGAGTGAGTGTGAGAACCAATGAGATCCAGAGAAGATACAACAAATGGTGAATTGACTCGGGTCACTCTCCCCTATACATATGATCTGATCATCCTAAGTGTATCCATAAAATGAAATGATTTAGAGCCGGGGCGAGTGATTCGAATCACTGGGGAGGGAGGGAAAGAAAATATATACAAGGAGGATTGAGAATATACAAGGATCAAGAAGGTTTGTGACGAACCTTCTTGCGGGAGCGAGGAGGTGGGTAATATACAAGTGTGTTGCTGCCGGAATCATCCTCAGATGAATAGTAGTGAGGTGAAGGGATCGTCCAACGAGGGTCGACACACGACTGCTTGTTTAGATATGGCTTAAGAACAACCGAACTGAGCTCACTCATATAAATCACCTTGTCTGAACCCGATGATGATTCCTCTGAAACTTCCTTCTCTGGAATGTTCAAGGAAATTTTCTTGGTCGGTTTTCTAGAAACTGAATCATTGAGAGGGAGATGAGAGCGACGCGCCTTGAGAGGTTCGGGAGAACACCTCGATGAATCAATTCTCGACTTTCTCTCACTAGATAGCCGACTAGAAGAGGAAGCAACCGTGTTTTTATGTGGAGTCAATTTTGTCTTGGTTGTTTCCTTTGAAGGTCCGAGATGTGGTGCGGTGCTGACCATAGGTTCCTCATCAAATGAGTCACCATATAGATTAAAATATTCCCGAAGGGTCAGCATGCGTCTCGAGAAGGTGCCAGTGATCTCAGTTGGCTTGGAATTATTGGGCTCTTGTGTCGGATCATCAAAATGGTCAAGACAATCAACAAAAATCATGTCTGACTCAATGACAGCTTCTGGTCGTAAGTCCTCCTTAGAAGCTGTCACAGTGGTGGTGCAAGTAGTTGACGAAGTGACGGTGTGGGGAGTCTCTGAACCAACGGTTGTCTGGATAATCGGTCTCTCAGGTGTAGCAGAGAGGTGGGACTCATCTACCTCTCAATGGTCATGACTGTCAGCGGATGTGCGGTCACCTTAGAGTAAAGTGTATCAAAGAGTGGATGAGGTCGAAGTGCTCCCAATGCTGAAAAATCGATCTCCCGAGTTTCGCAATCTATAGTCGCCTTAGCCAAGGCTAAGAACGGCTTCTCGAGAATAATCAGAGACTGGGAAAACTCTCCTTGGTGCTCAATGTCAATGATCGTGAAGTCCACCTGGAGTAGAGCACCTTGGAAAGTAACGATGACTGAAATGTTTCCTCTCAACCGTTTGATGGATCGATCAGCCAGCTGAACGATCTCTCTCGACTTCCTAAGTAGCCTGAGTTTGAGCTTATCAAACATAGAGGTCGGGAGGATATTTATCGGTGAGTCATCATCGATTCTTGCATGGGTAAAGATGGTGTCTTTGATTTCACATTCAACTCGGGGTAACCTCTTCACTCTGCGGCTCTTGGACTTTCTCCCCATCACCAAGGAGGTTGCCATAGACTATGTGTCTTTCAATCCTTGTCCTCTTATTCCCCGACCTCTTGGGCATCAATTTACTTCTCACAAATCGTTTGCGGTCGGGAAAGTGATCTATGATCTTTATTAAGGGAAGATTAAAAATCAATTCTTCATCAAGTGCTTCCCTTAGGGTATGATCCAATTTTTTTAAGTCATTTTCATTTTCAATTTTTATGTAATTTATTGGTTTTTCATTTTTTAGTGTTTTTAGCAGATGAATGATCAGACTCTGGATTGGAAGGCAGGGGTTAGTAGAAGAGGAAGATAGAATGGAATCTAGTTATACACGATGTGTGGGTTCCATAATGTTCGCTTTGTTTTCAACCTCAAAACTACTCATGTCCTTTTCCACTTTCATTCCCAAGCTGGTAGAAATTGAGTGCAATATTTCCATGATGTCTCTCAACTTGTTACCTAATGTTTCATTTTTCACGATAAGTCGAGAAATATCATCCTCCAAAAAATTCTCCTGACAAATCATGAGAGAGTTCTGCTCAATTGGAGGATACTGCTGAGATATTGGGGTCTCATACTCAACATACCTAGACTCTGGCATGTAATGCTGGGTCGAGTATAGACTATCGAAATGGCAAATATTGGTCGAAGCTTCATGTAATGGAGTCAATGAACGGGGGACTGGTAAGTCTAGCTCATGAGTCCAATCTTGTGAATGTATGCGCTCTCCGAATGAAGGCTGGTTAATGGAAGCTTGATCACTAAAGTCAATCAAGTCTGGGAAATCATGATGTGCATGCCTCTCCATTCGGGTTGTTCGATCGATCATGTTATGCCCTAAGGTCAAGTCAGGACACGTACATGTAAATTGTTGTTTGGTCCCTACTTGAGGTGAGAATGAAGTATGTGGGGGCATATAATTTTGTCAATCATCTGTCTCAGCAGTGGCTTGCTCTTCATTCGATTCTTTGATTCATGCAAGCTCTCGAGAATAAGTACAGTCATCCCAAGATGGACGTGGATCCGGAGTGTTAAAATATGGAGTAGGTGAGAAATGAGAAGAAATGGAGAAATCAGTCGAAGTTCTGACTTCATAATCAGGTTGAGGTGGAACCGACCACGGGCAAGGGTCTCCCGTGGATTGCGGAAGATACATGGAAGAAGGAGAAGGTGAAGATGAACAGTAAATGGTCAAGGAGGATTACCAGAGGTCATAGGGTATGGGGACCAATATCCCAACATCTTGAAGAGGAAAGGATGAATGTAAGAAGATTGAGGTAGAAAACGTGCAATTACACAGGATAACACACACGGACAGACACAAAGACTAACACAAGAGCAAACCCCGAGTTCACACTCAACACAGTGAAGGACCCGAAACCGAGTTTGATTAGTCTGGTTAATTTTAAATGTAGATTTTCAAACAAGTAGCAAAGGTTACGTGGCCTATAGGGGAGTCGGCTTAAAGTCGGATGCGTCTTCCCTGTTTAACCTATCGCCCAAGATACCGACGTCATTCCTTTCTTCGCTCATCTCCCAAGTTGATGGATTCAAAGACCTGCCCCTATCTACCTGCAAGCAGGCGGAGGCTGACAAGGCTGGAGCTTCACCTTGGGGGGTTACTGGCAACTTGTCGCGAAGTACCGTAATTTCGCCCCTATCTACCTGTGAACATGCGGAGGCTACTTGGTACTAGTCAGTGAATCTGAATAATTCAACTCGTGATATTTGCTAGGATCGTTTGGTACGTGATAGGGAAGACGGGGATTTGGGCTCTGCCTTAAGGTGTTCACACACACTCAAATAGCCTCACTCAGCCTGAAAACAAAGTCGGGGTTAATCTCCCATAAACAAGGGTTAATTTTAGTCAATTTTTTATCCAATTCAATTAGCAGCCCCGATTTTAAAGATTAGTTGTCACTGATATGTATCCACACAAGCAATCACGTCTACCGTCCAGTCCCAATTCCTTTATCCTAGGTTAGAAAATCGAGAGAGAGAGAGAATCGGAAAAAAACGATACAATCGAGAAAACGATGATGAATGCTTTAGTAAGAAGACCTACAGTGCCTCTAGCTCTCTACAATGCAGGATGCAATACTGAATTGAAATTTTTACACTAAATGGAATGCAATCGAGAAAATCCGCTCCTAGATAGGTAGTTCTATTAGCAAGTGAAGAACGAATTGAATTTGGCTAAGTCCTACGGTGTAAGTGCGTCTTTTAAGTGTGAAGTGTGGTCCTAAAATTTTACGAGCACAAAAAGGTCCTAAAATAGCTCTAAGAGTCGCAAGTGCAAGTCCTATTCTAAGTAAAGCAACCACACAACACACGGGGACACGTTTTATTATGACTTACACGCATGAGATCCCAAACGGGAACCGCTGTAAATGCAGACACTTTTTTACAAGTTAATAAAAAAAAGAACATCTTTCTGGCGTCTCAACAACCGACTTGATCCACGAATCGTCGACCTCCGATGCACATCGAGATGCGTCGACTTCAAGAAAGCCGCTCCAAGTCCAACGAGCCCTCGCACAAAAAGATACAAATGTCAGAGAGAAAAAAAGAAATAGAAAAATAATTGAAAAAATGGAATAATTACAAGGTGGTTTGGGAATCAGACTTCCCTAGAGAGCGGAAAACATAAATCTAATTTTCTAAAGTGATCCTAAGCCGTTTGCCTCCTCGGCAACGGCTCCATTTGATGAACTCGATTTTATCCTCTTTAATGGTGTCGGATTGACGATTTCATTGCAGTCAGATAAATCCGAATCAATGAAAAATCACCGCACAAATTGATGAATCATCGAATGAAACTAATACGTGATTTTATGTTTGTTTAACCTAGGCAATCCCCAGGGTCGACTCAAGGAGGTAAAGGAACAACTCGGGATCAAGTTAGAGGGGATAGATTACGATTTTCCAAGTAGGATTTTTTTTAAATTTTTTTATGCAATAAAAATGCAGATGCACTGATGCGAATGAACTAGGTCATTAAGAAAATTAAGAACTTAGCCACATTTAATTTTAATCTTAAATTAGTCTAAATTGATGAAATTGTATTTTTTCTGTAAACCTAATCCAATGATTAATGCAAAATGATTTTTTTTAGAATTTTTGGATTTAAAATGCACAAATGAAAAATGTAATCTTTCTAGGGTTTTATGCAATTTTTTGTGCAAATGAGATGTAAAAATTATGAAAAATTTACTAAAAGATAAACATGATGAAATGAAGCTACACTATTTTTTTTAGAATTTTCTAACACTTTATAATTTTTTTATAAATTTTTTACTGAAACCAGAGCGACTGTGCGTATTTAATTCATAATAAATCCACAAGTCAAATTATTCAGAGACCTATTTATCTCGAATAGATATTTCAGTCAGGAATGTAGGAGAACTGAAATTTTTCAAAAATTTTATTCGTGGATTTAATTAAAAATCAATTATAGAAATCACCCTAGAATTTATTTTATGCAAATAACAATTCCAATTTCGATGAAACTTGGACAGTAATTCAAGCACAGAGAGACATCTACAATTTTTTCACGATTTTTAGAGCAAGAAATACATCTGTGCAAATTTCAGAGCTTAAATAGGCAAAATATCAGAGATTTTCAATCTCTGACTTTTAATAAATAATCCAATGCTCACAAAAATCTAAATAAATAGCCAGAAGATAAAGATTTTGTTGCTCTACAACATGTTATTTTACATTAAAACAAATGATGCTATTTTGAGGTCCAAATGATCATGCGAAGTCAAGGATATCAATGCAATACAAAAATGAAACAAATAAACTCAAACTGTGCCTAAGGGCACTTTTGCAAATACATAAACATGAAAGGATGTAAATGCAATTTTATCGAAAAATAAAAAAAATAGAAGGAAGAAAGACCTTTGATGATTTAAAACTTGTACCCCAAGCTAGGGCACAAAGGGGAGAGTGGCGACAACTCTTCTGAGGGCAGCGATGGGGGCGCGGAGCGCGGCTGGGGGTGGCGATGATACGGCGGTGATGCGTGAGGACAGTGGCGCACGACGGCATGCACGGCTGGCGCGGGGTGCCTGGCGAGCGTGCCTGGATCGCGCGCAAAGCTGGCAGAGCGGGCAAGCCGCGTTGAGGGTTGGCGACTGAGGGCGGTGCAGATGCGGCAGCGACGCACCACGCGGAGCTGGGGTGAGCGGAGAAAGGTGGGAAGCGGTGCGTGCGAGGACAGTGGCACGCAGCGACAACACGTGGTGTGGCTGGGGCGCTCTCACCGCCGCGTACGGGAGGAGAAGGGGGCTGGCGGAGCGGCCTGGGCACGGCAGTCGCGGCGAGGACAGTGGCGGTGGTCGGGCGACGCTGCGGGTGGCGCGTTGGGCAGCACGATGGTTCCAACCATGCGAATGACGACGAGGGTGGCAGATGACGACGGCTGCTTCTGGTGGTGCTAGGTTGGCAGCCGCCTGCTGCTAGCGGAGGGGCAGACGCGGCTTGGACAGTGGCGGTGGTCGGTGCAGCGCTGCGGGCACCGGTGGCTGGCGTGGAGGCAGGGGGCGGTGGCAGCTACTTCCCCTGCTTCTTTTTTATTTTTATTTTTTTATAAATTTTTTTGTAATTTTCTTCTTGTGAACATGAAATAAAATGTGAATGGACAAGTGGATTGTGATGGCATTGGTGATAATGGTTGATGTATTATTGGGGGTGATGAAAATGACAATGAACAATATTAAAAAAATTGATGTTAGATAAATAAATGACGAAGTGAAGATAGAGAATACCTGGAATTTCGCCAGAGGGTGGAGCTATGATTCGTGGCTCCTGTCATCGCTTCAAGGAGATGGCAGGTGCTCCGAAGCTCAACGAGCGTTGTGAAGCTCGTGACGGTAGTGTAGACCACCAGATCTTGCCTTGAGGTTAAAGGGGCTCGACCTCACTTTTCTCGAAACAACGGATGAGGGAAAATGATGGAGGTGGTGGTGAATAAAAAGTAAGGGAAGGGAGTTAGAAAATGAGTGGAGAAGATGGAGAAAATGGAGGAGGTGGTGACTTGGAGTGGAAGACAAGTAAGGAGAAGAAGTAAAAAGGGGAATAAAATAATTAATTAATAAAGTAATATAAGAGGATACTAAAAATAATTAAAATATTAATAATAAAATAATACTAATAATAAATCCAAAAATAATAAAATAAATCCGAAAATTATGAAAAAAAGGGGTGACATGTGTTAGCTCCAGGAGTTGCCACATGTCGCTTCTAGAAAATTCAAAAAATAAATGTAAAGAAAAATTAAAAAGAAATAAAAAAAGATTAAAGCAAAAAGTGGTCAACACAAAAGTTGCTCGTCTCGACGAGATCTACAACTTTCATGAAGGACCGAAAATCAAAAGAAGTCATCTGTATAAAATGTATTTTTGGGTTGTACCTTATTGATATAACATACCGTATTTTATCTTTTGTAATTTTTTGTCATTTTTAAAGTAAGAGAAAAATCAAAACTAAGTTAGGAAAAATATGAAAGGAATGTTTAGAACTTAATCTATTTTTTGGATTTTTAGTAATTAAGAAAATAAAAGGATAAAATGCGGGGGCATTTTGATCAATATGTACAATATACAATAGGGGCCCAAAACCCAGGTTTTGCATACGAGCTCCGATTTTAATGAAATTAGTCTTATTTTAAAGGTATTTGAATTTATATTACTTTAAAAGTGAGTAGAGCTAAATCGGAGGTTGTATGAGAGAGATATGCATGCTTTAAGGTCTAAGGTCTCCAACTGGGTTTGGGGTTTTATTGGGTAATTTTACAAGTTAGAATTTTTTTGATATTTCTCTTTAATTAGTGTTAGTAATATATACATAATAGAGTTGGTTTTATTGGATTTGGAGTTAGCATAAAGATATACAAATAGGATATTTTAGCTAATATACAGGTGAATATTTACAAGTGAAATTTGGCTTCTTATTTAATGCAAATATGAATGCTAAAATACAGATATTAGTTATGCATGCATGAATGCTTATTATGCAATATAAGTGGAAATATGCATCTAATTACTCGGGAACAAAGCTCTATTTTCAACTTTTAGAGTGATGATTCACAGATATATCAATCGCTCTTCGATCACTCTGAATACATCATTTGAGCTAAGTATAGGGTGTAACGTATATATTACAATATATAGTTTAACCATAATTCATACTTTGTGTGAGTGTGTTAATAAATAAAATGGTTAAAATCAAAAGCTTAAAAATCACACAAAATTAAAATTTTTCATGTACATAAAATTCTTTCTTGCATATACATGTCTGTAAATAGCTATTTATAAAATTATTTTTGTAAAAATATTTGTAACAATGTTTTGATTGTGAAAACTTTATAAATATTTTTGTATCAAAATTATGTATATAGTGTAATGTTTTTGAAAAAAAAATTAAAAAATAAAAGTTTGCAAAAATCTATGTGTAACTGTTTGTAAATAGTTTGCAAACTTTTGCATTCATGCATGCATGTATTCAAACATTTTCAAAAATTTTGCAAATTTTCCAAAAAAATTACAAAAAGATTTTTGTATATATATTTGTATATTCTTATGAATCATACTTGACATTTAAACTAGTCTGGAATTAAATTAGAAAATAAAGCTTGGTTAAGACCATAATCCACCAAACTCTCAGAGGAACCGTATAGGATTTGGGGGTTGATAAACCCAAAAATCAGGCGGTCGTGTATTCCACACAAGGCAGGAACACAGTCGATGCGTTGACTGCTCAACAATCCGGATTTAGTCAACCATTAACCCACAACAAATGATCAAACAATGACAAGCAAGATGCGGAATTAAAATTTATTATAACTCTACATACAAGATGTGTATAGGAGCAAGTAATGTAGAGTGTCGAACATAGGGAACAAGCAGGACAGATCGAGCAAAATCAAAGCACAAGAATGAATGTGATGTTTTTGTCTATAAATGCTATTTTTTGTGGGTTTTTAATTTTCCATTTTATTTTTTATTTATTTTGATTTTATGTTTTTATATTTTGATTTTGAATTTTTTTATTTTTATTTTCTTTTTATATGTTATATTTTTTTAATATTTTATTTTTCTATAAAATAAGATATATATTTATATATATGCAATAAGGTAAGGAGAGTAATATATTTATAAAAGTAGATAAAATAAGAAAAATATAGAAAATAAAATATTTTTGTGTTTTTTATATTTTTTTATGTTTTTATGATTTTTCTATATTTTTCCTAATTTTTTGGTACTTTTAAAGTCATAAATACTTAAAAAGGGAATAAACTAAATGCCTGAAATTAAAATGGAGTGAAAACTATCAAACACAAACCAAAATTCTCCAAATTAATTTTAAAATAACGAGAATAAAATAGAGAAAATTAGGAAATAGAAACTATTTTTTTTATTTTTTATTGATTTTAATATTTTTATAGATAGTTTTGGGGTTTTATACTTTTTAAGAGTTTTCTTTTATATTTTTTAGTGATTTTCGGACTAAATATAAAACATATTTAAATAGGCAAAATATATTTTTTTGAGAATTTTTCAAAGAATTTTTATATTTTTAGGTATTTTCTAATGCAAATAGAGATGAAAATGCATGTTTTTGAATTTTTATAAATGTTAAAATGAAGCAAAAATACAAAATAAAAATATGACGTGATAGAGAAATAAAACATGAAGCTAGGGTTATTTTTTGGGATTTTTTAGGGTTTTATAGATGTTTGAAAAAAATAAAGGATATAAAAAGAAATTACACTACTAGCAGGGGTATTTATGTAAATATGCAAAAGTATCGAGGCCAAATTGCAATTTTTCTAGAAATATATAACGCAATAAAAAATTTTGTGGACTAAATATAAATTCCAAGACCCGCAGGGGTTTCTCTGCAAAAACACCAAGGTCACGTGCACGGGGCACGTGACCAAGCAAGGACCTATATGTAATATCCAAAAATCTAGGGTCTTAATATCAAAATTTCCACAAAAATATAACTGGAATAAACATTTCTTGGACTTAACAGAAATAATACAAGTCGCGAGGGCCCCCGTGCAAAATACCCCGACCCCCACGTGCATGAGTCACGTGAGGTGACATGGACATGGACCGATGTGCAATTAATTAAAAGTACGAGGGTGTTTTTGCAAATTTCACAAAAATAATAAACTGCAGATGAAAATTTGTGTGCTGAATATTAAATATAAAAAGGGCCTAGGGTAAATATGCAAAATACCCAGGCTAGGCGAATCCGACGGTGGGTTTTCCTTCACTTGTCACGTATCGAAGATCCAACGGTCGATGACAAGTCGAATTCCATGGCTAGGATTAGAAGCTCCTTGATGATCTGACGGTTGACGTGGGACTCGATCGGACGACGACTGGAGATTCTGGGACCAAGGCCCGATCCAACGACCATGAGTCTCCTAGCAAGAACAGGGAGAAACACGGCCGGGTTCGAACTTCAATTTCAATGATATGGCGTTGCTCTGACCACCTCCTTCACGACAGAAGGTCTCTAACGAAGCTTGGAAGATTCCCCGACCCGACGGTGGGGCCAAAATGGCTCGTTGAGCCTCGATGCGCCGCGGTAAGGTCGGAGAAGACGATGGGGTCCAGGTACCTTGAGTACTCCAAAATCAACCCCTCTCGGGGGTCCTTTTACTCCTGGAACCTGCAGTCAAGATTACAAACAACAAATAAAGGTCCCAAGCGTCGTGGGGGTGGTCTGAATGCAAAATGGCGTGGACGGGCATTAGTCGGAGCGGAGCTCCGGCGAGGATCTTTGTAGCCTAAACCTATGCGATCTAGACATGAAATAAAAACACGAAACTAAACCCTATGACTAGGACTAATGAGAGCATGAATAGAATAGAACTTCAATGGCTGGTAACCAGAGGAAGAACCTCAACGGCGAAGGTCGCCGGAGGTGGGTGGACACGCCCTTCGCCCGCCTCCTCGATCCACCTGAAGGCCAGAAGACGGAGCTGTCACCTCCCTCTTGCTCTGGAGTGCAATAGGAGGAGATGAAAATGGTCCAAAGGTGTTCAGATTTTCAATTGGAAGAGGGGGGGTGCATATGAAGGAGTTGACGGAGTGGCTCAAAGAATGAGGGATTGGGAGCGGATTAATGATTCAATGCCCAAGATAATCACTGGGCGTGAATCACCATTCTCCAAGGGAGAAAAGTCAAGAAGAAGGTTACGCGAAATGGTGAAAGGGAAACCCTCGAAAAAATCGAGAAATCGGGTCAAAACCGAGGTTCTGACAACACACAGGGAGCGGGGTCAGACAGTTGGCCCGCGGTCAATGGTCCAACCCACTTGGTTGGTCCACATGGACCAACCAGGAAAATCCCCTGGAAAAAAGATTAAAAATTTATTTAAAAATAATAAATGATTTTATTAATTTTATATTATAAAATAAAAATGTTTATTATTTTATAAATTATTTTATTATGATTTTTATTTATTTTTTCGAGGTATAAAATTATAAGTTCCCCTTTAAGGGCCATATAGGTATATGTATCTATATATTTTAATATTTTATTTTTATTTTGTATATTTAGTTTTATTATTTTTTTATTATTTTATATATTTATAAATTAATTTTTGAAATTTAAAATATATTTTTAATTTATTTTTCTGATGTATTTTATATAATTAAATAAATAGAAGTATAATTTTATAGGTATACTTATAGGTATTATACCTATGTATTTTATACATGCATTTTATTTTTGTATTTTCTTTATGTTTTTATTCATATTTTAATATGTATATATATTATAAATAATATTTACAAAATTATAAAAATATAAAATTACAGAAATAATGAATAATCAATAAAATAAATATTTTAATCTATACAAGTATACAATAGGGGTCCAAACCCTAACTTTCAAACCGTAACTCAGAAAATATGAATCCACCTTCATTAAATAGCTTATTGAAAATTATATACAATTAAAGGTGATTTTGACACATTTTGAGTTTTTATTTGAGATACATGTCTAGGAAGTTGGGATTCTGGAATCTTGTTTTGATCATAACTTTTTATCTTTACATTATTTTAGTGTGAAATCAATTTTATATTTTTCTATATTTAATTATCTACAACTTTCATGTACAAAGTTTCTTTATTTTAATTATAAAAAGTGGAACTAAAAATAGGTCCCAAAATGAATACAGAATAAATTAAATAAAAGGGTATTTTTATTGGTTTTTGGCCCTTATCTCCTCCTACTTTATGCCTTGTCGACCTATTCATCTAGATGCCTAAGTCTTGGGGTTTCGGTCATAAAATATTTACAATATTTTATTCTTTTTCTTTTCTTTTCTTTATTCTATTATTTTGGCTTTAAAAACAATATTTTATACAACATTTACACACACATGCATGAATGCTAAAATGCGGGTATTAGGGGTATTTACATGCATTTACTAGGTTTTTTGGAGGCCAAAATGATAGAATAAAGATGATGAAATTGAGGTTCATCATCCCCCTATACTTGCCTTTGCTAGTCCCTAGCAAACACTTATGCAATAAGTGCAGAAAAAAAAAACAAAGAAAAGAAAAAGAAGAAAATTTGATTAAATTTAATTATCAAACTTGTCTTCACAAAATCAAAGTTTGGAGCTTAAGTTGGACCCTTAGAATTTTAGTGCGGGCAAAACCTTAAGGAGAATCGGATTTGAAATCCAACAGCCTTCGAGAATCCCAAAACTCTGCTCAAGTCTCCTCAATAGCCAGGTCAGAAATATTTGAACTCATATGCAAACCCTTATGACTATGAGTCTGACTCGTACAGTGTAAGTGATGGTGTCTCTCCCCAACTAGAAAGACAAAGAGACTGACTTCTCCAGCATGACAACCCAATGATTCCCCAATCCAATAACTCATTCCTCGAGGAGTGGGGTATTCCCTTCTAAGTTCAAGTGGCAACCAGCTCAAGAGGAGGGGGTGAAGAGAAGAATGGATGGTAGCCAGTGTAGCTACCTATCATAGGATGCAAGACCAGTGTAGTCAAGTCATCCAGCTACAGGCTCACATGATTTGACTTTGATGCTCAAACTTGCTTATTGGCTATAGGGAATTTTTCCTCTTGAGCCAATAGACTATCCCTCTTTTGAAGCTTTATTGCAACTCACACTCTCCTGTCTTTAGAATTCCTCATCACTAGATGGGTTGGGGTGAGTCCCTCCCTAGAGGAGGACAAATGTTTCCACTTGTGTGCATCTCATACCGGCAAATCCAACCCCCTCACCACTCCAACTGAGTTGAGCCATGTGAAAGGTGCAGGTGTCCAAGTTAGGTCATTATCAACGAGAGTCATGCGTGTGCTCCGAAATACTCTACTTAGGCAGTCAAGAATCCATTGAACCAAGTCTCATTATCCTCAAAGAATTAAGTCAACTAGACCTGAAGTACCTTAATTCCAACTCCTATAAGGTTCCTGTGATTAGGTATATTTTTAAGGTCCAACCAAGCACCTCAATTCCACCTCAATTACAATATTTTTATGATGCAATTTTCAAAGATTTTGAACTTTTTATTGATTTTTTTGAAAAGATGATGCATATGCATTTTTTTGGTATTTTCAAAAATATTTTTCAAATGTTTTTAGTATTTTAGTTTTGCAAATGTTTTGGGATTTTTTTGAAAACAAAAGATTTTAGCTAAAAACTAGGTACAAATATTAACATAGGGATGCATCTTATATTTACAAGAAGTAGATTTTAAGAATTTACAAAGGGTAAGTGATTAATTTTAAATAAATGTATAGACATAATGAATTTTGGTGTGATGTAAATATTCCTCAAACTTATTTGAAAAAGTTTTTTTTCAAACAATTTAGAAAACTATAGTCCAAAATAATCTTTACAAATAATTTTTACAAACATGTACACACATTTGAAAATCATTTTGCAAAGGTTTTCCAAACAATATATATAGATTTTCAAATATTTTTGCAACCATTTTTCAAACCATTTGCAAATAGTTTTTCAAACATTTTATTTCACAAAGGAAATAAATTTTACAAACAAAACATTTTTACAAAGGTTGAAAACATGTAACAAAACATTTTCCAAATAGCTTTCAAAATATTTTTCACAAAGATTTTCAAACTATTTTCAAACATTTCGCAAAAAATATTTTTCACCTGATTTATTAATCAGTAAATACAAAAAGAATTTGAGGAATAATCAACATCTTTTTGTTAAGGTTATTAATGAATTTAATAGTATTTTTAGCCATATTATTAGTAAAAATACGAAAGTAAGTGTTATAGCTAAAGTATATACGTAGTATATACAACCTCCTATACTTAGCTTGAGCTATGTCTTCATAGATCAGAGAGAAAAAGAGAAGACATAACTCGTACTGAGTACAGAAAAGTCTAAAGAATAAATGAATAAGACATGAATGAATAAAAAAATTAATGAGAAGCCGATCGTCCCCCCTATACTTAGGATCAAATATTCCTAAGTATAGCAGAATGTACACAAAGCAGGGAGGCTCAAAGGTGGGAGTGAACAGATCGTACTCAGACTGTCTCCCCCTATACTTAGGGTAAGATATCCCTAAGTATAGACAAGAAGAGGAGACAATGGAGAGGATGGAAGAATGGAAGAACTCAGGGTATACACCCCTTATACTTAGGACAAAGTACGTCCTAAGTATAGAAGACTGACAACAAGGGGCGACACCTTTTTTGGTAGAAAAAGAAAATAGAAAAGGAAAAGAAGAAAGAAGAAAAGAAAAGAAAAGAGTATAAAAAAATCACAGCTTAGTCTGTCTCCCTTTATACTGAGGGTAAAATACCCTGAGTATAGACAAGAAGAGAAGACATAAGAGGGGATCATAGAATAGTACAACTCGGTGTGTGTACCCCCCTATACTTACGACAAGGTGCATCCTAAGTATAGCAAAATCATAAGGTGACGACGGGGTAGCAGACATAAAGAAAGAAAGAAAGAAAGAGAGAATGATATGGACATATGGATCTATACAGTGGAAGATGGAGGTGATAACCATTTATGAGATGCAGGTGATGTGAGTCCAAGAGCACATCTCATGCCAGATGAATAGGGGATGCGTCAACAATCGACGGATCATGATCTAGATATAGTTTCAGGCGCTGACCTTTAACTCGAAAGGTAGAGGAAGATGACAACTCAGATATATCAATACTGCCATTATCATGTACCTTTATGACCACACAAGGACCTTGCCATTCTCTGTAATTTACCTGGAAATAATTTCAACCTAGAATCAAATAACCATACACGTTGATCTGGCTCAAACTGTTTATGGCTGATATAAGAATCATGCCATATCTTCACTTTCTCCTTGTACTGTAGGCTACTCGAAAAGGCTGTATCTCTCAGCTCCTCCAGGGCTGCCAACTCTGCTTTCCTCTGATCTCCTATACTCTCGGGATCCAATAATAACTCTGTAACTGCCCATAGTCACTTGTGCTTGATTTCCACTGGAAAGTGGCACGGCTTGCCATAGACGAGACGAAAGGGAGATGTCCCTAATGGTGTCTTGAAGGAAGTCTGGTAGGCCCACAAGACCGAGTCCAAAAGCTGTGACCAATCCTTTCGGTCTGGGCGGACAACCTTCTGTAAGATAGTCTTGATCTCCCTATTCGATACTTCAGCAAGACCATTAGTCTGAGAGTGATATGGAGTGGCAACACGATGGTCAATGCTGAACTCATCCGCAAGGGACCTTACCTTGTCGTTGATAAAGTGAGTCCCTCATCTGAAATCAGAACTCTAGGTACTCCGAACTGTGAAATGATATTTTCCCTCAAAAATCGACACACGGTCTTAGCATCAGCGGTTCAGGCGAGGATGGCCTCAACCCAATGGCTCACATAATCCACAACAAGCAGAATGTACTCAAATCCCCGCCTCTTAGGAAATGAGCCCATGAAATCAATGCCCCGTGCGTTAAAAACCACACAACAGTGAATGGGTGCATGGGCATCATATCTCTCTGTCCGCAAGTACCCATCTTCTGACAGTCATTACATCTCTTCACGAATTCATCGGAATCCTTGAAGAGAGTAGGCCGCCAAAGGCTGGAGCACCTTATGCACTGTCCGTCTTCCTGAATAATGTCCTCCTGCCTCAAGCTTGTGGCAGTAGGTGAGGACGCTGTGCTGCTCTTCTTGAGGAATACACCTCCTCCAGATACTATCTCCTCCTTCATGATAACGGATGGGATCCTCTTAAAGGTATGACTTGGCCTTCGTAAGGAAGATCTCAAGTCGCTGCTTGGGCCAACCTTGAGGAACCGTCTTGGCGACAAGATAGCTCACAATGTCGGCGTACCATGGGAGTGAGGCAATAGCAAGGTGGATCGCCTCATCTGGAAATATCTCAGTAATAGGTGCAATGGGCTCAGATTCCTCAAGGTTCTCTAATCAGGAGAGATGATCCGCCACCACATTCTTAACTCCAGGTTTATCCTTAATCTCAATATCAAACTCCTGGAGCAGAAGGATCCATATGGTAAGTTGAGATTTGGCATCCTTATTTGCCATGAGGTATCGGGTGGCAGTGTGGTCTGTAAAGATAGTCACTTTTGATCCCAGAATATATGATTTGTATTTATCCAAAGCAAAGACTACAGCTAGCATCTCCTTCTCAGTCACAATGTAGTTCCGATGAACAACATCCAAAGTCCAGCTAGCGTAGTGAATGGCATACGACAATCCATCCCTCCTCTGTCCAAGCACAACCCGTACGATAAAATCAGAAGCTTCCGTCATGATCTCAAATGGGAGAGGCCAATCGGGTGGTTGAAGGTCAGGATCCTTAACAAACAGATCCTTGAGAGTCTCGAATGACTCAAGACACTTATCATCTACAATGAACTCAGTGTCTTTCGTCAGCAAATCAGTGAGCGGTCGAGCAATACAACTGAAGTCCTGAATGAACCGTCAATAGAAACCGACATGCCCCAGAAAAAACCGCAATTGTCGCAGATTGGACGGCGGATTGAGCTTCCTGATGATATCCACCTTGGCCGGATCAACCTCCATGTCCCTATTGGATATGATATGACCAAGGACCGTCCCTTGAGTCACCATAAAGTGACTCTTCTCCCAAGATAAGACAAGATTAACCTCAATGCAATACTGAAGTACACGATCTAGGCAGTCAAGACAAGCATCAAACCCATCGCCATAGACCGAGAAATCATCCATGAAGACCTCTAAACAGTCACCCACCATGTCCGAGAAGATGGACAACATGCACCTTTGGAATATCGCTGGGGCGTTACACAAACCAAAAGGCATCCGTCTAAAAGCATATGTCCCAAATGGACAGGTGAATGTCGTCTTGTCTTGGTTTTCGAGCGCAATGGCCACTTGGTTATAGCCGGAGTACCCGTCAAGAAAACAGTAGTGACTCTTCCCAGCTAGCCTCTCTATAATCTGATCAATAAATGGCAGTGGGAAATATCTTTCTTGGTGGCCTGATTCAATCGTTTGTAGTCCACACATACCCTCCAAGAAGTGGGTACTCGGTAGCTATCTCCTCTCCAGACTCACTGACAACTGTAGTGATACCCGTCTTCTTGCGTACCACATGTAATGGACTAACCCACTTGGAGTCAGAGATGGGGTAGATAAAATTGATGCTCCACCATTTTGATATTTCCTTCATGACCACATCTTGAAGGTTCGGGTTCAACCGTTGCTGGAACTCACGCGAGGGCTTGGCATCCTCTTCGAGGTAGATATGGTGGGAGCACAGAGCCGGACTAATCCCCTGAAGATCAGCTATACTCCATCCTATCGCCTTGCGGTTTCTTTCAAGAACCTCCATCAAACGAGATTCTTGCTCTCCAGTCAAATCTGCTGAGATAATGAATGGGTGCATGTCTGGCTTACCCCAAGGAATCTATACTTCAACGATTGCGGCAAGGGCTTCAATTCCTGGCAACTGGAAGCTGGCAAATATGGCTTCTGATATGTCTGAGTGAAGGCTACTAGATCTGCATGAGAGAACTCTCGATGTACGTAAAAATCTGATGAAGGGAACCCCGCTAGAATATATGTAAACTGTGATGGCTTGCACTCCATCCTAGTTATCGGCTCAGAAGGAATCAGACATGGAAAATACTCATCAAAGTCATCCCAATCAATGTCTGAATCTGAGGGATCTGAATCAGAAGAACATGAATGAAATTCTGCTTCACCACTCAGCCCGCAACTGTAGGCATCTACTGTGTCCTCTGCCAGGGGTGTGCTCTCCAAACTCTCGACTGCCATAAGCTGTGAGTATGCTGAATCTGTTGGCAAGGCGAGGGCCCGTACTACTGGATCTGCCTAAATTGCTTCATCATCGGTCATCACAAAGTCGCACTCCTGGTGGACGTCTCGCTCAGCCTCTGTCATCTGCCCTGTGTCACTAAACTGCTCTGAGCAGGTTGAATCTTGTGCTCTAGTCTTGTTGATCGTCTCTATTTGTATACTTTCTCCCTCTATACGAAAGTACACCTTCCCACTATCATGATTGGATACCGCCTTGGCTGTGGCCAAGAATGGGCGTCCCAGTATGATGGGGTATCTGTTACCGACTCAGGGATCTCCATGTCCAATACAACAAAGTTCACGGGGAATTTCAGGCCCTGAATGGTAACGACCACGTATCTCAACAACCCCTTCGGCCTGTTAATAGACCTATCAGCAAACTGAAAGGCCGTCCTACTCCGATGGAGAGGGAGAAACTCGAATCGGTCAAGTAAGGTTGCCGGAAGGAGGTTGATTGAAGAGCCACTATCTAATAGAGTACGATTGAACTGCTGCTCTTGAATCTTGCATCTGACATAGGGAGCTCCTGCATCAGGTCTCTTGGCTGGAAGTTGGTTCTGACTGGCGAAGCATGTGGCATGGGTGAGCACATGGATCTCTCCTCTGTGGTTCCTCCTCTTCCTACGTATGGTAGTCTTCTCTCTCAAGTTCTTTTGGAAGAGGGGGATGTGCTCTAGTGCCTCCTGTAGAGTTAGCTGAATCTGAAATCTATCAATTATCTACTAGATGAACTGTAACTGATGTGTCTTTTTTGGATTTTCTTTTTTATTCCCCTTCGCCAAGCGGTGTGCTTGAGGGAAGGGGATGGTTGGGCCCTCCTCAGATGGAAGGCTAGAAAGAGGTTCATGTGCCTGTGAAGGAATGGAATCCATACCAAGATCATCATGCAATACATATGGACTCGAAGTAGATGAACAAATCTTTCCTTTATTCATATTTTTGGTCTTTTTCTTGTTGCTACAGTTCTGAGATACAAAAGGTGGCAACACAAAAGATGGAAGCACAACTGGAGTAGAAAATGGTGGCATCAGTACCACCCACGGTATGTGTCTTCGCGGCATCAGCACTGCGCTCTAGCTCAGCATCAAGTGAAATGGTGGCCTTATACCACCACCTGCATCTGGAGTCACGACGGCCTCAATAACGTCAATTGGATCTCTATCCTTGGTGCATCAGTACCACCGTCATCAACATCTTCAGCGGCTTCAGCACCTCTATTCTCCTCGTCTAGCACTCTTGGTTCCTCGTGTGGTTGTCGCTCAGATAAGGCACCGCCGGCTGGCATCCTACTGCTTTTAAGTGTCACAAAATCAACATCAAACATAGAAGACATGTCATTCAAATAGTCACTAGGAGTGGTATCATCTGTAGACTGTACCTGCTCAGATTTTCTCTTCAAACTATTCAGGTTGGGCTTGATCTGAGCTGGTATGGCGGCTTTGCCCTTGATGATATCCCTCATCTCCTGTCGAAACTCATCCATTTCTCGCCGGAAGGATGCTTGTTGTTCAGAGAGCAAGCGAGCGAGGTCATCAAGAGCTGGGTTCTCGAAGGCAGGTGCCGAAGAACTGGAAGTGTTCCCTTACTGGAAATGAGGCTGTTGCTGCTGTGAATAGAGAGGGGGAGGCTGAGAGTATGGCTGGTGAGGTTGCTGAAGCTGCCTCCACTGTTGTCCCTGATAAGAGGGATGAGGACCCTATTGGTACTACTGGTGGGAGTGATAGGGTTGTTGCTGCTGGCTGTTCTGATTGCCCTGAGCGAGAGGCTGCTGTTGGGATGAGGTGCCTCCGATGGTCCAACGGAATCCGGGGTGATCGCGACAAATCTCGATATGCTGTGGGTACCGTTCGTACCATATCCCATTGACTCCCATCAATTGCTCATGATCGAAGGGTGGTGGAGGAAGAACTGCCAGTGGCTGATCCGGCTGGTAGACCACCATCTGAGTGTTTGAGATAGTGGCGACACTGGGTAGTGCTGTAGCTGCTGGACCGGCTCTGCATGGATATGGTGAACATGGCGGTATGCAGTAGAGGACTGGGTGGAGTTGTTACTGCTAGAATCAGCACGTGACCTAGGAGGCTACTGTGTGGACATATGTGCCTCCTGAATGCACAAGATCTGGGTCTTCAGGTCACTCATCGTCTTCGTCAACTGGTCCATCTATGCAAGACCTTGGATCTACTTCTTCTCAAGGATCTCGATGCGATCCAACTTTTCACTAATGATCCCCATGTCGGCAGCGACAGATTCAGTCTGAGCTGCTGCTGCTGACGTAGTGTGGGAGCCGGCATCGATTCGTGCAATTCTCTGGTATGAAACTGCCCCTTGGGGGACCTTTGGCTGCGTGTAGACCCGAGCTTGGGACATCACTGTAGAGTTCTCTGCCATCTCCTCATAGATAGCCCAGACCTGGTCTTCACCCTTGGAAAAGTAGGACCCACCACAAGAGGCATTCACAAGCCCCTACAGCTCTGGTGTCAGCCCACAAAAGAAACTCTAAACTAGATTGGACTTTGATATCTCGTGATATGGACACCGGTCAATGAGCTCTCTAAATCGATCCCAAGCCTCATGAAACTGCTCATTCAGGATCATAGTGAAGTTACTGATCATAGCTCGTGCTGTGTTGGTCCGACCGAGTGGATAGTACTTGTTCAAGTACTCGGTCCGGAGCTGCTCCCAAGAGGTGACATACCTTCCTTGATGCTTCAGCCAATAGGCTGCTCTGTCAACCAATGAGAACGGGAAGGCAATTATCTTTATCGTATCCTCACCCACCAGTCTGTCGTGGATAGTGCTACAAATCATCTCGAACTCTTGCAGATGGAGATGAGGCTCCTCGGTGGCTAGCCCATGAAACTTGGGAAACAACTGGATGGTCTGGGGGCGAAGCTCGAAGTTTTTGTCAATGGGAGGAAGCTGGATCCATCGGTGAGTGAGAGTCGCACCAGGGTTGTGCAACTGTCTCATGGTCCTCGGTGGTGGACCCTCCTGGTGATGTCCTTCTCCTGCTCCGCCTCCTGCTTCTGGTATCTCTCCACCGCCCTCAGGTCTGTCTACTCTGTCCTCTCGCATCTGCGCCAGCTCTCTCATGATGTCACCCATGAAGGCTCCCTGATCTCTGATCTGTCTCTGCATTGTCTCCAGGGAAGCTAACAATGAATTGTTGATGGCAGTCTGATCATACACATACGAAGGCTGTCCCAGCTCATCTGGGAGTCCCTCATTGCTGGCCATATATTGGGTCTCTGCAAAGGCAAAAGTACCCATCTCAAGTGCTGTCAAATGTACAGGAATCTGTGTTGCACTATGCTCTGACACCACATGACTTACAGAAGAAGATGGGTGGTCAAGGGAGAACAGGGTGGACGTAAACTCATCCTCGGAGAGTGGGTCTAAACTCCCCAAAGACGACCTAGACGAATAGGGAGGAGTGCTCGATGGTGGTGCCACCAGATGTGGCCTAAGGGTTCTCCTTCCCATCATCGTGATCTGTAAATAAGGGCGGATGAGATCTGGAATGCAAACAAGATGAGAAATCAAACCCCCGATTCACCTACGCAACGCTGGAGCTGATGACCGTAAAGGCTCGGTCGATTATATTTTCAATTTTATTTGGGTGATCAATCAATCTATCAGAGCGATTAAGCGAGCTGGTAGGAACCGGATGCTCCTAGGAGATTGTCCCAATCTAAGGCTAGATCTTTCCTAGCCAATATGAATTGCGGACCATTTACCGACAACCTGATCAATTCACTCTATTAAGAACATCACGATCCGCTTTACCGGTTACCAGAGAGATCCTCACTAGAGAACGACTAACGCTAGAGCAATAGTCTGAGAGTAGTTAAGGTATGGCTCTATCCTAGTGTGTGGGTAACTCTCTCGCTGCAGATAAATCAACCAATGATGGGGTTACTCTCCCCAAGATAATTTTTTTTTGAGTGAGGTGAGTTTTAAAGTCAAGTTTGCATTAGCAGTCACAATTTTATTTGATTATCTCTTTTTTAGTATTTTTTCTGAATAGAAACAACACCTAACGAATTTTTCGATTTCCTTGGTTATTTTGAGTCCAATAAAATAGGGAAGGAAGTCGGAAAAATCGATGTGCGATCAAACACAATGATGCATGCAAAGTTAGAAATGTGTCTTGCTCCAGCAATCTACATGCAGGGTGATCTGCGCATAAATTTAAAGACAAGAAAATAAACTACCTATATGATGCACAAGGAAACCATCCCTAGATGAGCAATTTCTATTGATCGTGAAGCACAAGTAGCTATCAACTAGGAAGAGAAACCAGAGTTCGGTCTAGGAGGCCAATCGGTGTCCACCATAGTGGATCCTACCAGCGCTGTATACGACCTCTCTCGGCACGTGGTCTCTAATCCAAGTCAAATAGCTTTTTTAAATGAATTTTAGCTAAGTCCAATTACGGTCTATAGGTGCATGCAAGATATTAAGTGTGGGGCCTTAGCTATTTACGTTACAATCAACAAAAACTCCTAAATCTAGGGGCTAAATCCTCGTGAATCAAAATAAAATCGAAGAAAACAACACGTGAAAACCGAGCAAAAACCGACGAGGCCCCCAAGGGAACAATTCCTCGGGCAATGGACCTCGTGAAGTGTCGAAGTGTCCAAGTCCAAATTATTACAATAAATGAGTTATTCTCTCACTTCAAATTACAACAATAAATACAGAAAATAAAACTGGAGCTAAGTCTGCAAAATTTCTCTAAGTCTTCTTGGTGCAGGGGTAGCACGCCGAAGCCTGCTTCACATGGGTGCGCAAGTGCCTAGAGTAGAGCACCTCCCTCTAACTGTGGTACCTCGTACAAAGTCAACCAAGAGAGGAGGTTAGACAGCTCAACAAGATATATCAAAAATAAAGAAGATAAATGAAGCAAAAATCTAGACAAATAATATCACAATCAATCACAAAGAAATCTGATCTATACGATGTTGCTCCCTGGCAACGGTTCCATTTGATAAACCCAAAAATCAGGCGGTCGTGTATTCCACATAAGGCGGGAACACAGTCGATGCGTTGACTGCTCAGCAATCCAGATTTAATCAACAATTAACCCACAATAGATGATCAAACAATGACAAGCAAGATGTGGAGTTAAAATTTATTATAACTCTACATAAAAGATGTGTATAGGAGCAAGTAATGTAGTCGAGCATAGGGAACAAGCAGGACAAATTGGGCAAAATCAAAGCACAAGAATGAATGTGATGTTTTTGTCTCTAAATGCTATTTTTGTGGGTTTTTAATTTTCTATTTTATTTTTTATTTAATTTTGATTTTATATTTTTATATTTTGATTTTGAATTATCTAATTTTTATTTTCTTTTTTCTTTTATATTTTTTAATATTTTCTTTTTCTATAAAATAAGATATATATATATATATGCAGTAAGGGAAGGAGAGAGGTAATATATTAATAAAAGAAGATGAAAATAAGCAAAATATAGAAAATAAAATATTTTTATGCTTTTTATATTTTTTTAATGTTTTTGTGATTTTTCTATATTTTTCCTATTTTTTGGTATTTTTAAAGTCACAAATACTTAAAAAAAGGGAATAAAATAAATGTCTGAAATTAAAATGGAGATGAAAAATCTCAAACATGAACTAAAATTCTCCAAATTAATTTTAAAATAAAGAGAATAAAATAGAGAAAATTAGGAAACATAAACTATATTTTTTTTATTTTTTATGGATTTTTAATATTTTGTAGAGATTTTTGGGGTTTTATACTTTTTAAGAGTTTTCTTTTATGTTTTTTTAGTGATTTTTGGACTGAATATAAAACACACTTAAATAGGCAAAATATATTTTTTGGGATTTTTACCCGACAGACCCTATAAACTTTTTAAATTACCTCGACGACCTCTTGCATAACGTAATTCCCCATTGACCCTATAAATTACCCCAAGAACCCTCACGAGCTTCAAACAGAGTAACCGCAGGGTTCATGGGGTAAGAGTTGGCAAGTTTACGGGGTCAAGGGGGGAATTATGTTGTTTCAAAGGTCGTGGAGGTAATTGGCAAAGTTTATAGGGTCTGCCAGGTAAAAATCCCTATATTTTTTGAGAATTTTTCAAAGAGTTTTTATATTTTTACGTATTTTCTAATGCAAACAGAGACGAAAATGTATGTTTTTGAATTTTTATAAATGTTAAAATGATGCAAAAATGCAAAATAAAAGTATGGCTGATAGAGCAATAAAACAAGAAGCTAGGGTTATTTTTTGGATTTTTTAGGATTTTATATATGCATGAAATAAATAAAGGAAACAAAAAGAAATTACACTACTGGTAGGGGTATTTCTGTAAATATACAAAAGTATCATGGACAAAGTGTAATTTTTCCAGAAATATATAACGTAATAAAAACTTTTGTGGACTAAATATATATTCTAAGACCCGCAGGGGTTTCTCTGCAAAAACACCAAGGTCACGTGCACGGGGCACGTGAGTTGGCAAGGGCCTATATGTAATTTCTAGAAAAACCTATGGTCTTAATCACAAAATTTCCACAAAAAATAATTGTAATAAATATTTCCTGGACTTAACAGATATAATACAAGTCGTAAGGGGCCCCGCACAAAATACCTCGACCCCCACGTACACGAGTCATGTGAGGTGACGTGGACAGGGATCGAAGTGCAATAAATTAAAGTACACGGGTGTTTTTGCAAATTTCACAAAAATAATAAACTGCAGATGAAAGTTTTTGTGTTGAATATTAAATACAAAAAGGTCCTAGGGTGAATATGCAAAATACCCAGGCTAGGCGGATCCGATGGTGGTTCTCCTTCACTTGCCACGTGTCGAAGATCCAACGGTCGATGGTGATTCGAATTCCACGGCCAGGATTAGAAGCTCCTTGATGATCCAACGGCTGGCGTGGGACCAAGGCCTGATCCAACGACCGTGAGTCTCCTTGCAAGAATAGGGAGGAACATGACCAGGCTCGAACTTCAATCGGTGATACGGCGTTGCTCCAGCCACCTCCTTCACGGCAGAAGGTCTCTGACGAATCCTAGAAGATTCCTCGACCCGATGGTGGGGCCAAAATGGCTTGTTGAGCCTCGATGCATGGCAGCAAGGTCAGAGAAGACGATGGGGTCCAGGTACCTCGCGTCCTCCAAAATCGACCCCTCTCGGGCGTCCTTTCGCTCCTGGAACCTGCATTCAAGCTAACACACAACAAATATAGGTCCCAGGGGTCGCGGGGGTGGTCTGAATGTGAAATGGCGTAGATGGGCGTTGGCTGGAGCGGAGCTCCAGCGAGGATCTTTGTAGCCTAGACCTATGCGATCTAGACAGGAAACAAAAACATGAAACTAAACCCTATGACTAGGACTAACGAGAGCATGAATAAAATAGAACCTCAATGGCTGGTAACCAGAGGAAGAACCTCAACGGCGAAGGTCGTCGGAGGTGGGTGGACATGCCCTTCGGCAGCCTCCTCGATCCACTTGAAGGCTAGAAGACGTAGCTGTCACCTCCCTCTTGCTCTGGAGCGCAATAGGAGGAGAGGAAAATGGTCCAAAGGTGTTCAGATTTTCAAATGGAAGAGGGGGGTGCATATGAAGGAGTTGATAGAGTGGCTCAAAGAACGAGAGATTGGGAGCGGATCGGTGATTCAACGCCCAAGATAATCACTGGGCATGAATCACCATTCTCCAAGGGAGAAAAGTCAAGAAGAAGGTTGCGCGAAATGGTGAAAGGGAAGCCCTCGAAAAAATCGAGAAATCAGGTCAAAACCGAGGTTCTGACAACACACAGGGGGCGGGGTCAGACAGTTGACCTGTGATCAACGGTCCAACCCATCTAGGTGGTCCACGTGGACCAACCAGGAAAATCCCCTGGAAAAAAGATTAGAAATTCATTTATAAATAATAAACGATTTTTTTAATTTAGGTTATAAAATAAAAAATGTTTATTATTTTATAAATTATTTTATTACGATTCTTATTTGTTTTTTCGAGGTATAAAATTACAAGTTCCCTTTTAAGGGCCATATAGGTATTTGTATCTATATATTTTAATATTTATTTTTATTTTGTATATTAGTTTTATTATTTTTATTTATTATTTTCTATATTTACAAATTAATTTTAGAAACTTTAATATTGTTTTATTTTATTTTTTGATGCATTTTATACAATTAAATAAATAGAAGTATTAATTGTATAGGTATACTTATAGGTATTATACCTATGTATTTTATACACAGGTATTTTATTTTTGTATTTTCTTTATGTTTTTATTCCTGTTTTAATATGTACATATATTATAAATAATATTTACAAAATTATAAAAATATAAAATTATAGAAATAATGAATAATAAATAAAATGTATATTTTAATCTGTACAAGTATAGAATAGGGGTCCAAACCCTAACTTTCAAACCGTAACTTAGAAAAATATGAAACCACCTTCATTAAATAAATTATTGAAAATTATATACAATTAAAGGTGATTTTAACATGTTTTAAGTTTTTATTTGAGAGATAAAGGTCTAGGAAGTTGGGATTCTGGAATCTTATTTAGATCGTAACTTTTTATCTGTACATCATTTTTGTGTGAAATCAATTTTGTATTTTTCTATATTTAATTATTTACAATTTTCATGTACAAAGTTTTTTTATTTGAATTATAAAACATGGAACAGAAAATAGGTCCCAAAATGAAAAAAGAATGAATTAAATAAAAGAATATTTTTATTAGTTTTTGGCCCTTATCTCCCCCTACTTTATGCCTTGTCATCCTATTCATCTAGATGCCTAGGTCTCGGGGTTTCGGGTCATAAAATATTTACAATATTTTATTCTTTTTCCTTTTCTTTTCTTTATTCTCTTATTTTGGCTTTACAAATAATATTTTATACAATATTTACACATACATGCATGAATGCTAAAATGCGAGAATTAGGGGTATTTACATGCATTTACTAGGTTTTTTTGAGGCCAAAATGATAGAATAAAGATGATGAAATTGAGGTTCATCAGGGGTTAAGACTTTTCAGGTCCATTAGTGACTTAATTCTTTGAGTCCACTAGGATATGTTCACACGTCATCTTGATGAGCCTAAGTAGAACACTTAACAATGCATGCATGACTCTCACAGACAATGGCTTTACTTGGACCATCACCTTCCACATAGCTCCACACGGATGAGGTGGTGAGGAGGCAGTTTTCCTTGTCTTGGGGTGGCATACGAGGGTAGTACTTCTAGGCGGAACCTCTTGTCTTCCTTTAGGGAGGGAAGTACGCCTCAACTTGGTCTGGCAGTGTTAAGGTCTAAAGACAGGAGTTGTGGGTTGCAATAATACTTCAAAAGAGGGATAGTCTACTGGCTCAAGAAGAAAAAGTCCGTATGTATATATGATGCACTATGTAAATATGTTGTACATATGCACATCAAAAAAATGTGTAAAATCAAGAAAAACTCCAAAAAGTGGAGGGCCTGAATGGAAATAAAATGCCTATCGGAGCGTATATAGTCAAATAAAGCAAAGCTTATGTATTACACCTTGTCATCTCATGAAGCTTGCAGTGGGAGACTTAACTACACTGGTTGGGCTCCCAGGGATACGTGGCTACACTGGCCATGGTCCATTCTCTTCTTTCTCCCTCTTCTTGAGCCGGCTGCACTTGAACTTAGAAGGGAATACCCCGCTCCTCGAGGAAAGAGCTGCTAGACTGAGGAATTAGAGTTACGTTGTTGAGGGAGGTGGTTGCCTTGTCATTTCTAAGGTGGGGAGCTACATATCACTTACACGGTACAAGGAAAGATACATGGTCATTAGAGTTTGCGTATGTAGACTCGTTATGATCTGGATTATTGAGGAGTCTTGACTGTAGAATGATGGAACTTAGAGGTTGTTGAGTCTTAAACCTAGATCCAAATAAGGTTCCGAAAAATTAATAATCTAAAGGTCTGACTGAGCTCCATAATTCAATTTGATAAAGATAAGTTTAATAATCAACCTTGAATTCTCCTTTTTCTTTTCCCTTCTTTTCACTTCTTTTCCAACTAAGTGCTTGCTAAGGGACTATCAAAGGTAAAGTATAGGGGGGTGATGAAGTCCTGATTCTCACTCTTTATTCTTTTATTTTCGCTATTTATCTTAGCAAAACAACATGTAAATACCTGTAAAAATAATAACATAGCATTCTATATACATGTATTATCATTGCATAATTAGCATATATTTTGTACAAAAATAAAAGAATAAAGAAAAAAATGGAAGGAGGTATTTAAAATAAATACAGAGTGACCCGAAACCCAAGAGAAGGTCAAGCCTTGACCTGATCGCCAAATAAAATAAGTAGAGAGAGATATGGTCTGCTTTGTGATGTACAAATTACCTATATGTGTAAATAGTTATTTTTTGTTAAAATAAAACTAAACTATTATTTTTACCTCCTTGTATATACTTATAGTAATAATATAAAAAGAAAATAGAAATCAAAAAATAAAATAAAACTAAAATAAAAATCCATTATACAAAACACATGTATGTAGGCTACATCCCATATTTATTATATACCTGTAAATAACTCATAAAAATAAAATACAAATCATTTTGTACTCCTAAAATTATGTTGAAAATAAATAAAATATAAAATTAGATTATTTATGTAAAAATAATAAAATAAAAAATATTGTACATAATACATAAGTATATTATACATGTATATAATACTATATACTATATATACACTAATTTATTTTTCATAAAAATAATTAAAAATCACATAAAAGTTCTTGGAAAATAATAAACATCTTCTATTTTGAAAACTTTTTATTTTGAATCATTTACTATTTTATTGAATTTGTAAGTATTTTGAACATCCTAATTTTCTGTTTGGTTCTGAGGATTTGCTGACTTCGGTCAATGCCTCCTCCCAGGTCAGATCGTCTACCTCTCGTCGGAGCTGTTTCTCCACATTTTCACCCCCAGACCCGATCACATCTTGCCCCGATTTTTCGCTCGAGCCTCCTCCTAGGATCCATGATCTTCGCAGATCCCTAGGAAGGCACGGATCTTCCTAGGGTTGTGCACTCTTGTTCGATCATTGTAGACCCCTGGGAACCCTATAAATTCTCGTCTCCGCCTCCACAGCTCAGTAGCTCATGCCTCACCCCTTCCTTCACCCCTAGAAACCTTCAGTTGAGTGACAACGATCGAAGGATGGATTTGGATCGAAGTTTGGTGGCGTGTTCCTGCAGCTCAGCTACGTGGCTGGAGCTCTCCGCCGCATTCAGCCTCCCTGCTCGCCGCAGCACGATTGACACCACGACCCCGACTACCACCTTCGCCTGAAGCCCACGAACGAGTTCCAAGCCTCAGGTGACCATTTTATCCTCCACATTTTGTATGTTCCTTTGATTCATCCATTTCGCTCCTCCACCGTTCATTTTCTCCAGCCACATGGTCGGAGACTCATCTCACCCTCACACCCTTATCGATCGACCCCTTGACGAACACCACATATTTCACCACAGCCTGATCATCCTTGAACTCAACCCTTAGGTTGAGATTAAGCCCAAGATCTTCTTCTTCCACCCTCACCGGAGATCGACTTCCATTCGCCTCGCTTCTTTCATCTCCAGCTGCAATAACCTAGACCGGAGCGCAGCCCCGAGACCTATCTTTCATTTGTAGGTACTCTCGCACGGTATGACCTTTTTTTGGACACCTAGTTGCTCGGTGGAGCAGCTCCAAGTGGAGCTCCTTTGTCCCGGTCATCAGACCGTCACTCATCTGATCCTCCTCTGTCATTCGATGCGGAGCACCCTTCCAGAGGTGCTGGAACATTTGGAGGCTCGATCAATTCCCGTTCGAAGCTCGCCACCCATCATTTCGTCCACCATCTTCTACCACCCTTGGATGAGGAGAAAAGAACCAATTCTGATCTGAGCTGACCGTTGCAACAACTTTTCGGGTCGTTGGATCAAGACTGACACGTCTGATCCTGCCGCACGTCCCCGACATTCCTCCTGTTGTTAGATCTTTTTGCAAGGGGCGATCAGAACCGTCAGAGCCACCACGCGTTCCTCCGTGCCTCAGGTATTTTGCATCTTTTATCTCGCACCTTATGCTTTGTTAATTAGTCCAGTAAATAAAGTTGTAAGTGTAGAACTTTTGCAGTCATAACCTTGTAGTTTTATATATTTGCATTTCAGTTCTATTGTGTGAATTTACGTGCCGTCCCACGTAATTTTTGGTGTGTATTTGCATGTTTTATCCTGGGCTTCACAAATGTTAGGTTTTGAATGAAATCTTTCTGATATTTGCATTTATACCCCTATGTGTGGTGTATTGCACATGTGCATTTATTTCCTGGGCATTTTGCATCTTTGGCACTATGTTTCTTGTTTGTATTACATGTTGACCTGCAAACTTTATTATAATTGCAACGAGGTCCTTGTGAACTGACTGCCTTATTTTAATTAAATAATTATCAAATTAAATCCAAAAATTACATAAAATTTACCGTGAGCTCCTGCTAACGTGTAATATTTATTATGATTTTTTGGAATTAATTTTTTTGGGTAGTTTATTTTTTAAAAATAAAAAACCATTAAAAAGCTCACTGTCCAATTTAGAAAATACATAAAAATTATAAAAATTGTACTAAAAATTCCCAAAAATTAGTGTTTGTTTCTTTGTGTGTGCTTTACTTCCAATATCAATTTTGCTTCAAAAATCATCACAAAATCCCTAAAAATCTCAAAAAAATATAAAAAACATTAAAAATTCTAGAAAAATAAAAAGTATAATTCCAATTTCTGTTTGTCGCATTTTCTTTCTAGTTTACCATAAAATTACCCCCCAGGACATTAGGACAATCTAAATATTTTTAGTTTGTCATTTTGTTTTGGTTGTGCATTGTTTCCTTCAGAAAAATCCCAGAAAATTATCAAAAATACCTTAATATTTAAAAATACAAAAATATTTTTATTCCTATTTTTTGTATTTTTTTAGCCTCCAATAAAAATCCCAAAAGCTTGTTTTGTGCTTTGTTTTCCTACTTGCTTGTTTTCATTCTCTTATTTAAAAAATATAAAAATTAAAAAAATTAAAAATTAATAAAAATATGCACTTTATTGTTTGATTTTGACTGCTTCTTACATTTTTGTGCTCCTTGAACCTCCATGCCGTGCTCATTCCCATTTGGCAGGACGACGCCCATCCCCATTGATGCCCCATGGACACCTCCTCCTCCTCAACCCCCCTTCGTATGCGGCCTTGCCTCCATACCGTCAAGCGATTCCTTCAGGTCATTCTCATCTTGTTAGGTGTAGGAGGAGGACTTTGTTCTGTGAGAGTGAAGATAGAAGGAGAGAATGAAAGAGAAAGGAGGAGGAGAGAGAAGGAATGAGAGAGTGGAAGTGTTACGCTTGAATTAACTCAACTTAAACCCAAGCTAGTTAACTTAGGAAGTTTCAAATTAACGGCAGGGTCTGCGGGGTAAGATGGAGCAAGTTTCTGAGGTTGAGGTGGGAAATACGTTGTTTCAAAGGTCGTGGAGGTAATTGGCAAAGTTTATAGGGTCTGCCGGATAAAAATCCCTTGATTTTTATATATCCAACATATAAGCGCTTACTATTCCATGATAATATATTATTATATTAGCATCATCGTAAATTATTGGTAATTATGTTCTTCTCGATTAATAATATTTTAATTCGTTACTATATCTCTTCGTAAAATTTTCGTCCCAAATAAGCGGATGAACTTACTAGATTTTTTATGGACATTGTCCTGAGAGGAGCTATATCATGTTATTTTTTCCGCTTAACTACATAACTACATATTGATGTTATTACCCAATTTCTATCTTTTGTGTTGCTGGTATTTCTTTGAATTTTAAGATGAAATGACATTTTCAATGTGGTAGAAGTCTCTATAAATTTTATTGCTGCAATTCCTCTATTAAAGAGGAGCTCTCCTCCCTCCACATTAATTTTTCGTTGGTGAATTCCTATATTTTCCCGATTTCTGTTTAATCCCTCTGGTCGAATTACTATTTTCAGATTAATTCCTCTCCTCCTCACCTTCGATTAACATCTCCGTCTCTTGCATAGGCTTCCATGTGTCTTCACAACGGAGATCAGATAGATTGTTGTAACTAGAGTTACAACAGAGGTGTTGTAGTGTGCTTTTTTTGCAAATCTCATTCAAAATCCGTCCAGATTCAATCCTCAGTTAATGTTCTATATATCTTCTAAATTTCATTAAATCCGGTGTAATGTGCTATTTTATTTTAATGGTCAAAAGTATGGTCCCTTTTAATGGGATTTGAGTTGCTTAAATATTGACTGGATCTTTGACCATTAAGATAAAATAGAAAATTACATCAGATTTTAACGAAATTTAGAGGATATGTAAAACATTAACTGAGGAGTGAGTCTATAAGGATGGATTTTGGAATGAAGTTCGCAAAATAAAGCACATTACAACACCTATGTTGTAACTATAGCTATAACAGAGGATCTGGTCTAGTTTACAACATACAAACAGGTGTGGAGAGCGAACCCTCTGTTGTACAGCAGAGGTTTTCTGCATGTAAAGGCGAGGCGTGTCCGAGCCACTCAATCTTGATCGAGCGGCTCGGGCGTGCCACCCCTTTACAGCAGACCTCTGCTGTACAACAGAGGATCCACGCTCAAAAGGCATGAAGTGCTTTCGCCTTTCACTGTCCCGTGTGAACTTGAGAGTTGCAGCTCTCCATGCACGTCCTTAGATTCCTTCCCACTTTGGCTGACTCTGTCGGCTTCCTCTATCGTACTTGCTCCTACAGGGTCCCGTTCCGTCCATTCCCATATAGTCGGCAAGTCCTTGTCACGCTCAGTCAGTAGTAGTGTCTCCTCAGCATCTCACGAACCTTCACCCGCGATAGAAGTATTTGATGGCGTGTCCGCATGCTTCTCATGCATGAAATTTCAGTTTCTGATTCATTATATCATGAAGCACTAGCTGCTCGCTTAACAACTTAAGTAGTGAAAATATTTTTATTCACTAAACCAAGCAAGTTTAGGATTTTTTCAACTCCATTCCCTTGCTCATCTTCCAAAAGCGTCATGTTCTCGCCACTCAAATCGTGTGTCATGTTCCCCTGATAATCAATTTTCATTTCATCGTCTTCCAAAAAATCCATGGCAACACCCACAGATGGAGCAGTTATATGCTCTACGTTTCTCCAATTAACATGTAGATTAAATGTTAATCAAAGGATTATATCGAAATAGGAAACAAGCGGGCAACAAGCTGCATCGCTAGTCTTTTTGAATTGCAAAACCAATCCTTCTAAATACTACATCCGTAAACCTAGGAACCTTCACATTACTGCTCATGACTTTTTGAGTCATCTTCAAAAGCTCAACGACTTCTGGTGCTAAGAAGCCAAAAGTATCAAAAGCAAAAGGAATGAAGGCATGCTGATTCTCAGCGCATGCTTTCTCATGCTTCACCACTTTTGGTGAAGCAGCTTTAAGGGCGGCATGCCTTGCTGTAAAGGTCCCATTCTTCAATCACACCAGTGGAGGAACTCCTGTTAAGTCTACACAAGCATGTTTTCCTCCGACCCATCCAAAAACTAATATATCAGCAGGTCTAAATGTGGATCTTCCCTCCTGCGGATAAGTTAAAAAGTTCATCGGCGTTTCTTTCTTAGCAGCAACACCGACACATCTGAGTATATCAAACAAAATGTTTCTAACAAGATCATGTCTGTACTTAAAACCTGGAAGCTCCCTGCGATGAATTACATGATCCTCAAAATTGTCTAAGCATGCCTTACGGCAGACTGGATAAATCTCATCTACTGGGAATAATGGGATCATGAGACAATATTTGAGGACACCGCGATACTCCACCGGTGACATGTGCAACCCAAGTCCATCAATCGAAGAAATAAAGAGAAAATCTTGAGCATGACCAGCTTGGAGGCATCAGAAAATTGCCTTCTATCTAACAGACATATTAAATACCACCTTCATATCCTCAATTGTTTTGCTAAAAAGAATACTCGCCAAAACATTTTGGGTCTTTGGGGGATGATGTCCTTTCTCCAATATCATTTATGTTCCCCAAACTTATCTGATTGTATGAAACTTTAGCGGTCCCCATGCCCCACAACTCTTTACCCACGCAAGAAAGAACCCCAACAAATAGGTCAAAGATGAACTTGTACTCCCCCTTTCACTTTGTTAGGAAATCCAACGAACGTACTCATCATCCACACCTTTCTGCAATTCTCACAGCATCCTACTCTTCGACATTTGGCGAGGTCGATGTGGTCGACTTGGGCGCGGGTGGACTACACAACTAAATGTGACATTTTTGTTCTATTTGTTTTTGCATATGAATTTAACCGCTCCCCTCTCACCTTTTACACCCGTGAGCTCCCCGAGAGCACATCGAGTACGCTGAGTCACCGACCATCAATTAATTTTCCCCGTACATTTTTTTGGCCCAGTGTCCAATCATTCCAGTCCTACCTTGACGTTTTTAGGAATTACCAACCCCGCCTCTCTTCCTAGAGCTAGTGACGCGATCACCACCTCCCCCCACAAACCACCTTCCCCACCTCTTCCGAGCATGCCTCTCCAGCTCCTTTCCTCCTCACCGTAATGTCATGATGGCTACAAGATAAGCGCTTCTCTCTGGCTCTTCCCCTCCTCATCGTCGTAATGCCAATGATGGTGGCAACAAAAATGGATCTAGGGTTCCAGATTTGGGGACGAACCCAACCCTCATGCTCGGAAGTGATGATGAGATAATGGGATCTAAGTAGGACCATTAGAAAATTCTCAAGTTCGAAATTCGTTCAGATTCGGCTCGCTAAAAGTTCGATTTAGATTTGATTTGAAAATAAACTAATCGAATATAAACGCAAGTTTAGGCTTGATTAAATAAACAAACTGAACCTAAAAGTTATAGATTCGCAAAAGTTCAATTGGTTAAAAATTGCTGCCTCCTCACCTTCTCCCCACACCTACTCTTCGAGGCCCTCGATCCCTGCAGGTGGAGCCTCCGCCAACATCCAACTCCCTCATGGTTGCCAACAAGCGCTCGCATGCCAATTAACATAGAAGCCCCTAAACGTTCCATCTGTATCTGCAGCAACAGTCGTAGTTGTCGACGACGATGTTAACCAGAGTGAAGGTGGAGCCGCAGTAGCTGACTATCTGGATTATCGAAGACCCTGTGGTCTTCAAGGAGGCAGGGTTCTGGAGCTGCGACATGCAACACATGCAGAGCCCTCTCCCTTCTCCCAATCTCCCTCTTTCTCCAACCCCTCACCAGGGCCTCTATTTATCATCCCGTATCTTCCCAGACAGAATATATGAATATTAAAACAAAAATCAAAGTAATAAGATTGTACTCTACTGCAACTGGTATCCACTTGAGTTTAATCATATGCAATCTCATGGGTTCTACTTCGTGCTTCTTTTACACCAAACTGAAATCTACATGTTTCAGAAGATAGTTTTGATCTTTTATTCCGGGTTTTGTGCCAAGGTCTAAAGGTAAGTCCTTCAATGCTTCTCCTATGCTTCTCCTAAGCTGCTATCTCTCTTTTTATGTTCTGGTTTTGAAATTATTACTCTTCCTTGGTATCCCATTTTCTCAACATTTAGGCGTTAACTGGTCTGAAGTTGCCAAAGATTGTTCCCTGCATCTTTGAATAATTGAAGGTGAAATGTACTAAAATCAATGGCTTTCAATGGTGCCATTCTTTACTCAATCCAGAAGGCGAGCCAAGTAAAGACAGATTAACGAACTTTATTATATTAGTAAAGATGGATTAAAGTGCAATCAACTGAATCAAGAGATCACTAAGAGATTAGCTCTTGACAAGAGATTTGTGCATTGCAAAGATAATAAAAGTTGAAGGGTTATGATGAGGAAGAGGCTTAATAAATACAGTGGTCAAAAGTTTCACTAAAAGGTAATTCTAAAAAATTAAGATAAATATTATTATGCGTCATATATTATGCCCCTACCTTATTTATTTACTTTGTGTAACAAATGCAGCAGTGCTTTTTTATTAAAAAAACTAATGTTATTATTTTTTCATCAAAACTACAAGGTTGATATATCCGTGTCAGCATCAATGTTCATCCCCTAAAGGACTAATTCCAGACCCATATATATATATATATATATATATATATATAAAGCCATGGTCAATGTAATTCATCTCTATTACAGTGAGAATCTGTCTGCTTTGTTGCGTCACAACTAGCCAAGGATCGATTTCTTGAGGAAATCCGAGGATCCATGATATAATCACTTTTTAAAAAATGGATCATAGTTGACCAAATGCAATCTTTTGAGTGTTGTAAATACATGGGTGTTTACTACGTTTTAGGACCCAACATAACAACGCTATTATTATTTTAGTTAGCGAGGTTACATGTTTCAGGACACAACTTCTATCGATATCAGCACTATAGTGTCGATAGCAAGAAGATTGGACATAGATATAAGAATTGCAGATGTGCACATCATAGGTGGGAAAGACGTCCGATTTCATTCTATTATCACCTGTTGGTACGAGTGAAACATAATTTAAATTTTTTTTGGGAGTTTTACACCCGTAACCCTGAGTAATTTCGTAATTACAATCATAACCCCGTATAATCATGAATTACATGAGTAACCCCAAATAAGCATCCCGTCCTACACACATAAACCCTCTGTTATTTTAACCAGTTAACTCAACCATGCCTAAAGTCAATCTAACCAAATCCTATATCCAACGACTGTAATTAAAAGAAAAACAAAGAAAAAATCCGAAGCTCTCCCCCAACTCCCTGACCGCCTGCAGGAGCTCCTGCAACCCCCTTCCTCCTCCCCCTCCAACACCACTACCTCCTCGTCTCTCCTCCCTCATCTCCTCCTCCGGTTGCTGCCACTTCCTCCCACTTTGCAACCCACCTTCCTCCTGTAGGTGGAGGCAGCATCCGTGCCTATGGCATCCACATCCTCGAGAGCCACCATAGGCTCTCCCTCAACACCTCCTGCCACGTCTCCCCCCTCCGCAGTGCATGTGTCACCCTCGAGATCCTCCTCGAGCTCATGCTCACTGTCTCTCTCTTACACCCCTAGCTCTTCTTCCCCGACGTCCTCCCCATCCCCCACCCCCTCTTCGACCTCATCAACTCCACTATCCCAGATATCGACTGGGATATCCGCCTCGCCTGTCTCCTCTTCGCCCTCGACCTCGATAGCTCCTTCTGGTAGCTCTACTCCTACTTCCTCCCCGATCCCTCTCAATGCACCAGCCTCCTCCTTACCGCCACAGACAACCTCCTCCAGTCCAAGACCTCACCCTCGCCACCCACCTCGCCACGCAGCACCGTAGAGCCCTCGAGTCCTGGGAGCGCAATTGGCACTCCCTCACTCCCCTCTAGATCCGTCGCCTCGCCCCCTCCCCTAACCGATTCCTATGGATGTCATTGTCGCCTAGACACGTGTCGTGCACAATCAGATACACGTCGGCGTGCTCACACACAATGTCGACATGCTCGTCCCTTATGTCGTCATGCTCAACCATTCCTCCCGCCCCAATTTCTTCTTACACTGGCAGTTGAAGGATCGGATGCTCGTGGTCCTCATTAATGACGGCCAGGAGGTCCACAAGGGCAACAAGATAACGCTCAATTACTCGAGCAGTGGTGCGAGGAAAGACGCACTCATGGAGAGGTACGTGTTCTCCTCTGTGACGAACCCGTGGGACACGCCCTAGCTCCTCCCCAACCCTCCTCGAGCTCCTCCCCCTTCCCCTCCTCCTCACCTTCACCCCCTGCTATTCCCACCGCCTCAGACCTCCCCCTCCGCCCAGCTCCTCCCCAACTTACCTCGGACCTCCTCCTCCACCCCTGATGAATCTCGTATTCATCTTGCTAAACTTGGTCAATTAGGCTCTGTTCCCCATAATTCACATGCATTTAATCATTAATAGACCATCATTAGCATACATACATGTGTAAATAATATTTGCATTTCATCATGCAAAAATTGCATTAAAAATTCCAAGTATAAATTAGCCCAAAAAGCCGTTAACTTCTCATATTTTTAGTTAATTGATCCTAACTCTGATTGACCCCAAATCACCTCCATTGTGTAGATATTCTAACATAAATAAATAAAAAATACAAAAATATTACTAACTCAAATAAGTGTCAAATAATCCCAAAGTCCGATTTCACATCTGATGGACTAAAACGAGCATATCTCCCTCATACAGTGTCCGATTTTGGTCTACTCACTTTTAAAGTACTCCATTTTCAAAAACCTTCAAAACAAGACACATCTCGTAAAATTCAGAGCTCATATGTGAAAGTTGGGTTTTAGGCCTTTTTTGCGCATTTTGACTTTTTGCTATCTTTGACCTGAGTTTTTATGTACATAATTAACACTTTTAATTCTATTTCTTCTTCATTTGTGTTCTTTGATGAAAGTTTTATTAAGCGACACAAAAATTCAAATCAAATAAAAACTAAAACCAAAGAAAGTGACTGAGTCCAAGTGTCCGTTGTGAGTCTGTACCAAAACTGTGTGTTTCTCACTTCTAATTTATTTTTCTATTTTCTTATTTATTAAAAATCCAAAGAAATTAGATTAGTGTGTTAATAATTTTCTTGTATTTTATCATATTTTTCTAAAATTTTTGTCCTCTTTAAAACCACCAAAAAAATTACAAAAGTCCAAAAAGCCGGTTTTCTCTACACATGGAGAACCACCAAAAATACCACTTCACAAATGACCTCTATGCTCCCAGATCCTTCATGAAAGTTGTTGATCTCATAGAGACGAACAACTTTCGTGAAGGAAATTTTTCGATCTGAGGTCTTCTTCTATTTCTTTTCTATTTTTCTTTATCTTTAAATTTTGAAATTTTTGGAGGGTGCCACGTGGCAACCCCTGGGCGTGCCACATGGCACCCCTTTTCTTCTCTCTCCAGCCCCCTGGTGTTGAACACGGATATCGCAGAGGTCGTGTTGACTCACAAGGCGAATCAACAGTCGCTGATTTGACCTCCGACGAAATCCGAAATTCAAACAACAATTAACCCACAACAGATAAATCAAGCAATGAAAGTAAATGTGCGGAGTTAAAATTTATTATAACTCTACAACAAGATGTGTATAGGTGCAAGTATGTGTAGAGGTCGAACACAGGGAGCAGACAGGTAGATCGGGGCACAAGTGCTCAAAAAGTGTGTGAATGTGATCAAAGGTCTATTAAGCTATTTTTTTGTGGGTTTTTAATTTTATATTTTTTTTATTTAATTTTTAATTTTATATTTTTGTATTTTGATTTTTAATTTACTGATTTGTATTTTCTTTTTTTATATTTTATATTTTTATATTTTCCTTTTTTCAATATTGGAAATTAAAGACAATGTAATAAAAGGGAAACTAAAGTATTTATAAAAATGGATAAAAATACTCAAAAATAAAGAAACAAAGTCTTTTTGGTCTTTTTATACTTTTTTACTGTTTTTGTGATTTTTGGGTAATTTTTAGAATGTTTTTGATATTTTTAATTATCAAAATAAAGAAAACAATGAAGAAAATACAAGGCGGAAACTAAAATGGAGAAATAAAATGGCAAACAGTAACAAAAATTCTCCACTTTAATTTTCAATGAAAGATAATAAAACAAAGAAAATCTAGGAAAAGAAAACACTATTTTTGGATTTTTTATGGATTTTATAAATTTTTATGAAGGTTTTTAGAGTTTTGCAATTTTTTGGAGTTTGGTTTTATATTATTTAATGATTTTTGGCTGGGAGTTAATACTAACTAAAAGACACAAAATATATTTTTTTGGGATTTTTCTGGAAAGTTTTTATATTTTTTAGTGATTTTCTAATACTAACAGTGCTGAAAATGGCTATTTTTGAATTTTTATAAATAATAAAATGCAATAATTACGAAAAATAAAAATATGGTGATGAACTATGACGCAACAGGAGCTTAATCTGATTTTTGAGGATTTTTTGGATTTTATAGATGCAAGCATAAAATACAAACAACAAAAAGAAAAACCACATTCGCAGGGGCATTTATGTAATTATCAGAAAATCTAGGGGCCTGAGTGTAATATGTTCACAAAATATACAACTAAAAAGAAACTTTACTGGACTAGAAAGCAATGCGCAAAGCCGTGAGGGGACGAGTACAAAAATCCCTCAACGCACGTGCTACACGCGCGCCTGCCAGGGGTAGGCTCGTAATTATCAAAACTGTCGAGGGTTTGACTGCAAAGTTCCAAAAGTTTTTATACTACAGCCTATTGTTTTAGTACTAACAGACAATGAACAAAAACACAGGGGAGGCCCCCTGCAAAAACGCCAAGCTCATGCGCTACGCACGTGAGCTGGCGGGGGTCTCCAAGCAATTACACAAAAAGCCGGGGGGCTAATTATAAAGTTTACAAAATTATAAGAGGGGCAGATGAAAGTTTGTGCATTGAATATAAAAGCCAAAAACTCTTGGGCTGATAACGCAAATTACCCAAGTTATAGCGCGATCCGACGGCCGCGGGAAGTTCACTAATGCCACGTGTCGAGCTGTAGTCGCGCGATGCCGCTTCGGAATGGAGGGCCTCGATTAGATGATCACAAGTGCTTCGACGGCGCTGGAGGCTTCCAATCTGACGGCTGCTGCTCCTGTGGACGATCGGACCTCAATCCAACGGTGGGGAAGCCCTCTCGAAGAACTGGGAAGAACTCGCGTAGGTGCGAGCTTCCCCAGCTCCGAGCTTCCTCACCCGCTGCTCGGAGAAGCTCCAAAATGGCCGAGATGCTCCCTGGAGTGGTCCTTAATCAGTTGGCGACCGCAAAATGGCGTGGGGACTGCCGGAGGTCCGCCGCGAGAGGAGAGAAGAAGACCGCTCCAGGTGTCCTGATATCCTCCAAAAACCGACTCCAGATGAGTCTCTTGTCCCTTGTGACCTGAAAATGACGCGCAAGAACAACAGTAGATGTCCCAAGGGGCTTATTGGTGCATGGATGGCGTGTATGGCGGGAATGGCACTCGCCGGAGCAAGCTCCGGCGAGGGGGGTATATGGCGGCGAATGAACCACGAAACCGACGAATACAGAGACAAAATTAATCCTAACACTAGATCTAACCTACAGCATAAAAGAAAACAAAGAAAAGCAAGAGAAAACCACCTCGATTGGCTGGGAAACCAAGAGGAGGAGGACCTCACGGCAACGGCCGGAGATGGGATGGTTGGAACGCTCCTCGACCTCGCCTAGCACCGCTCCACCTGGCCGGAGGCTTGGCTGTCACCCTCGCCGGTCCAGGGCACAAGTCAGAGGGGGAGAAGTTTGGTCAAAAGAGGTTCAAGAGAAGAAGGAAAGGAATGGGGTCGTTTTTGAAAGTGGCCGAGGGGCGGTCTTCGAGGAGGTGTCACGGGCGCGTCTTTGATCCATTCCCCAAGATAACAAGTAGGCGTGATAGCTGGATGGTAGGTCTACAATTCTCGTGAAGAGTTCGACCCCATTCGATGAAAGGAGCGCTCTCCAAAAATCGTCAAAAACGAGAGAAAAATCAGTTCTGACAACAACAGGCAATGGGTCAGAGAGTTGACCCAGGTCAACTCTCCAGCCCTCCTGGTTGGTCCACGTGGACCAACCAGGAAAAAGCCTGGAAAAAATGATTCTAAAATCATTTAAAAATAGTAAACGATTTTATTAATTTATGATTATAAAATAAAAAATGTTTATTATTTTATAAATTATTTTATTACGATTTTTATTTATTTTTATGAAGTATATTTTTACAAGTTTGCATTTATACCCTTATAGGTATCTATATCTATGTATTTAAGTATTTTATTTTTATTTAGGTATTTTTAATTTATTTTATTTTGGTTTTTATTTTCTAAAATTATAAAATACTTTTATATACACAAATATATTTTTTATTTTATTTTTCTGATTTATTTTGTATATTTAATAAAATACAAGTATGTTTTATATTGGTATAAGTGTATGTATAATACCTATGTATTGAATATATACAAGTATTTTTATTTGTATTTTATTTATGTTTTTATTCTGATTTTAATGCACATAATTATTATAAGTCTTATTTACAACATTATAAAAATATAAAATTAGAAAAATAATAAATAAATAATAAATTGAATATTTTAATATGTACAAGGTACAATGAGGGTCCAAAACTCAACTTTTAAACCGTAGCTCCGCCAAATGCGAAACCACCACCATTAATTAGATTATTTTCTTCTATATACAATTAAAGGTGAGTACGCTGCATTCGGAGTTTTTATTTGTGAGATACAGGTCTAGGAAGTTGGCATTCTGGATTTTTATTCAGACCATAACTTTTTATCTGTTCCTTATTTTTCTGTGAAATCAATTTTGTATTTTTCTTTATTAATTTATCTACAACTTTCATGTACAAAGTTTCTTTATTTGATGTACAGAAAGTGGAACCAAAAATAGGTCCCAAAATGAATAAAGAATGAATAGAGTATATAGGTATTTTATCTGTGTTTCTGACCTTATCTCCCCCTACTTTATTCCTTGTCGACCTACTCATCAAGATGCCTAGGTCTCGGGGTTTCGGGTCATAAAATATTTACAATATTTTATTCTTTTTCTTTTCTTTTCTTTATTCTATAATTTTGGCTTTAAAAACCACATTTTATACAATATTTACACATATATGCATGAATGCTAAAATGCATGAATTAATGCTATTTACACGCATTTACTAGGGTTTTTGAGGCCAAAATGATAGAATAAAGATGATGAAACGTGGATTCATCACCTGGTCACGTGCCCAACACGTGACCCGACCTCCTTCTACCTCCAGTCGTTCCAACCCGCCCCTGCTATTTCCCTTCCTCCCCCTTCCATAACCGCCGGCCTCCTCTCCTCCTTGTAAAACCTCCGCTCCTCCGGCCGTTACAGCATCGCCTTGCCTCCATCCCTGGTAATGCCTCCGCCTCCGCCCCTATAAAGTCCAACCCTCGCCATCCTTGGAAGCCATCCGCCATTACTCCCGCAAGTTGGTGACAGCAACCTTGATCGGCGTGATCCAGTGGCCGAAGCCTCGACCGCTGCTTCCTCGCTCCGTGAGCATCTGAGATTCGCCGAGATCTCGCCCGAGGCTGAGGAGGTCACCGGAAGGGAGCCTCAGCTTCCCAAAAACCAGGTGATCATACTCCCCCTCCCTGCTCCAGATCTACTCCTCCGTGTACACCACCCAAGCCGTCCTTGCACAGGCCAGAACCTTCCTCTGCTCCAGTGCTCCTATATCTTTCCGCAACCTCCCACAAACCGCACTCCGATCGCTTAGCATCACCACCCGAAGCTCCTCCACCTCGTAGCTTCGATTTTCTCTAACGTCTGCAGGTGAAGAGCGCTCCACGCGACCTTCGCCCACGCCACTGGGCCCCACCGGTCGTGTGTCGACCGGCCGATCCCACCTCGCCGCCTCGTCCCGCTTGACCAACTCCACCAACCGCAGCGCCACTCTTCATCAGCAGCTCCCCGCGTGGCCGCACCACTGCCTCCATGCTCCAGACTCCACGCTCGCAGCCAGCCCTCCGCCCCGTTGATCGCCTCGCAGTCGGTCGATCGCTTGCCGTCTCCGCCTCCACTCGCCAGCAGCCGTGTACAGCTACTCCGCCTGCCCGTGCGGCTGAGCCCCTCCGCCCAATTGACCAGCCAGTAGCCGGCCCGCTTGCTCACTACCTTGCATCGAGTCGCGCCCCCAACCTCTAGTTGCCGTTAGATCAGGCGGTGGCCCTTGATCCAACAACCATTGTTCTGCCACGTGGAGGCCCCCGAGTCACCCTCCACACCTCGAGGCTCAAGGCATCCGAGCCTCCAGTCACTGCCACCTAGGCTTGGGACCTCCGAGCCAGAGCCCCGCCGCCCGAGCGTCCGCTTCGCCACATGTGCCTCCGCCTCGGGGCATCGAAGCCTCCAGTCACCGCCACTTAGGCTCGGGACCCCCAAGCCTCCGGTTCCGCCTCCGAGCCTCCTGGTGCAGGTGTTACGCACGTGCGCGTTGGGAAAATTACAAAAAGACCCTCCATCATTTCAGAAATTACAAATATACCCCCGTAAGGGGTAAATTACAGGGGCCCCCTCCCACTTTGCTAAATTACAGATAAGCCCCTCTAGAGACCTTTTTGAAAGAAAAACTTTGTTTTATTTACATTTTAGTCCTTGCAATTTCATTTTAGCATATCTTTCTCATACGAACTATGTTTTTAACATACAATATGTCATTTTGAAGCTCTTTTCATGCTCTACCACTTAGCATAGTTTATGAATAGATCTGCGGTTGTTTATTGATAATTATCATTTGAGGATCTCTGTTGACATATGCAGGCTAATTTTGATATATTTGTGCTTAAGAAATTAATGATAATTTTTGCAGGAATTCAGATGAGGATTTTAATCAGATTAAACCCTTGTACCCATTGTTGATTACTCTCAATAGTTTAGTTTTCACAGGAGATTAATTTAGATAAATTCCTCTAAAATTATTGATGACTATTCGAGGAATTGAATCAAAGACATTTGGAGGCCGGATATTTTTGTTTCAAATTATTCTGAGCATCAATTGATTAACCTTAAGAATTGAGTCAGTTTGAATAACTCTTGAGTTCACTTTGATTTGTGATTAATCTGCGAAATTATAGATCTGATTATTTGGGGATTTAATATGTTTAAAAATCACAGATCCTGGGCATAATCCTCTTTGTTTATTTTCTTTGCATCGTATCTTCATAATTGCATTGTATTATATTGTCCCAACACAGAAATTAATCAATCATTAATTAATTACTTAATTTATCTAAAACCGTGCAACTAAGAATCGTCATTCCCTGTGTTCGACCTTGGTAGACTTGCCAAGATAAATTTTCCACAACATTCAAAGATTGTGATTTTTGCTGAATCGAATTTACCTCCTATACTACGACAATCATCTATTCTTAAAAAGGCAAATTTGATGTTCATCAAATGGCACCGTTGCCGGGGAGCGGTGAATTTTTCTGATTTTAAATCATTTTTTGTAATTAGTTTTGTGAAGTTAATTTTTTTGTCATTTTTTTCTTCTGCATTTTATTTTGCATTTTTCTCTTACTTCTGATACTAACTGCAATTTGTCTCTTTGCAGACTACTGGGAGCAAAATTTTGGAATTTAAATCAAGGATCTGCAAGGACGGAGATTAAGTTTTAATTTTTGTGAGAGAGAGAACTTAGTTTAGGTTTAAATTTCTACATTATTCTCAGGGTTCCTCTCTTTGAACCCTTGTAATACAGACTGAACTTTTCTGTGGTTGTCGGGTCTGTTTCAACCCCTTCTGTGTGGTTGGGACCCAGCATGAGTGGCGTAGGAGTTAGACACATATACGCTTGCTTATTTATCATTGATTGTGCTCGTAATTCTTAGGCCACACGTTCACTAACTAAACACACTATAGATCATTCAACATTAGCCAAATTTTGAAATCAATTCTTCTCGTTAATAGAACTATCTACTTAGGGTGTTTTCCATCTGTGCATATCATTTAGTGTAATTTAAAATTCCTTGTCTTACATCCTGCATGAAGAATGCGAGGATTCACTGTAAGTCTTCTTCTTAAGCATGCATCATTGATTTACGTTTGCATTGGCTTTTCCGATTCTCCTTCTTCAAGTTTTACAACTTAGGAATTAAAGGAATTGGGACTGTTCGTTAGGCGTGAATTTTTGTGCTCACATAATTTCAGTGATAACCTCAATTTAAAATTAGGACTGCTAATCAAGGTGACTGTAAATAAAATTGACAAAAATTTAACTTGTTTTTGGTGGAGAGAAAGCCACTCATTGTTTGTAAGAACAAGAACGCACACCTTAGGACAAAGCCAAAAATCGAAAGGTTTCATTCAGACTATTGCTTTTAAAAACAATTAGCTACTTTTCAGTGAGGGTCTCGGGTAGTCGTTTCACGGGCCGACTTCCCTTAGCAGAGTAGGTGGTTTAGAGGACACCGCGGAATGCTCCGTCCTCAAGTAATACGGGTAGCCATTTAAACGGTCCGTACTTACACCTATACTGGCTAAAAGTAGGTGCAACTAGTTGTATGAACTCGGGACAGTTTTTGTGAAATATTTCAGCACCTAACAACTCCGTTTAATTTTCAAGATTGTTTTGTCATTAAATTAAAATTGAAAAGATAAGCGGTCGATCCCTAACGTGCCTTCACCAGTGTTGAGTAGGTAAATTGACGGGGTTTGAATTCTGTTTGTTTGAGCGGGTCCTCTGTGCATTCATACGCTCTGTGGAAAATCCCTTTGTATAATGGACTTTTCTGAAAATCTTCGTTCGGACTCTACGAACAATTCTCCGAGCTCCTCATCTCCTAAATTTCTTAAAACCCCATTGTATGGAGACAACCCTTCTCTCCATACCGTGGTTCACCCCACACCCCTGTGGATTAGTCAATCTTAAACTAACCCTCTTTCTTACTCCATCCCTGCCAAAGAAACTTTTATCTTTGGCAGAAACACTAAACCTTCTAAGCACGGGCCTAACTCAGATTTATTTGCATCTGAAGGTGAAGAAGAGGACGAGATGCCTCCAAAGAAGGACGAAAACGACAATGACCCTATTCGTGCGCTTTTAGCTAGAATCATTGCTGCTGAACAACACAATGAACTCCTTAGGGCCCATATGGCAGAAATGCAACATGGTGAGGAGGCTATGGAAGATACGTACCTCCCTGAAATTGATGAAGACTATAATTGGTTGAGGCCGGTACCCCTTGAGGATGTGTTCAAACACAAACCACATTTTTGTCGAAGTGGAATAATCATGAAGAACCATATATCTCCCTCCGTGATTTCGAGTTAGTCTGTGCTAACCTATACCACCCTAGTGTTAGCTAGGGCTACATAAGGTTGAGAGCTGTCCCCTTTACCTTGATTGATAAGGCGGCTTACTGGCTGAAAAACTTAGGGGAAGTAGTCACTACATGGGCCACATTCAAGACTCTGTTTTTAAAGAAATTCTACCCAGTTAGTAGAATCAATCAGATGAGGATCAAGCTCACGAGCTTTACCCAACACCTGAGCAAACCATTCCATAAATTTGGGAAAGATTCACCGACTTAATCCAGAAATGCCCAGGATACGGGATAAGTAAAATCATGCCGGTCCAAAGTCTTGTTAGCGGGCTGAACCCTGAGACTCAAGGGTTAGTAAGTGCATCCTGCGGAGGAAGCTACATGGGACACCACGAGGACACCGTCTACAAGGTGTTCGAGAGACTTGCTGAATCCGGCCGCGCATAAACCACCAGCCGGGCTTACATAGCTGGCTCCAAAAAGATGGTGAATAATATGACGACAGATCAGAGTGCTAATATAATAATAATAGATGATAAGCTAACTATGGTCGAGTAGATTTATAAAAAGGTGGACAAACTCCATAAATCATCTGATATGGAGAAATTGGCTAAATTGCCTAAGCAAATGGAGGAATTGGCTGACAGGGTATCTATGATACCCACTCTGACTTCAACCCCTCACCCATACACCAAATTCACTACATTCAAGTTCAAGGGGTAGGGCAACAGAGCCATTGGGGTGGAGACCAAGTTTTGTCCCATCAAATTGAAGAAACCTCCACTCAATCTATTTACGAGGAACCTCCACAAGTCATGGAGATAAACAGAGTTTGGTATAACCTCGAACCGTTCAACCGTTCAGACCAAAACTCTACTCCGAACCCTCGTCCACTGCAAGCCCGACCCACCTGCCAGCCTCAACCGCAACAGCGACAACAATACCACACGGGTTATCAGAACCCGCAACCACAGCCACAACAGAACCAACGCCAAGGCTAGCAGGGCCAATTCAGACAATATCAACAGCCTCAGGCCAGGCAAGGCCAGGGGTCCTCCTATTCTTCTATCTCTCTGGAACTCCAGCGAGTGCAGTCGACATAAATCGACTCTCTTGATGGGGAGATGAGGTGACCACACCCCAGACCGTGATTCCAGCTCAAGTCCAAGCTAACTCAAATAGCCTTGGATGTAATCAGGTATTAATCTTTGAGTATTCCGTACTTGAACACGAGCTCTCATCAAATTATAACACTTATCATATTTCTCTTAGGAGCGGAAGGACCGTAATCATGCTTGATCGAGCGAAGGAACACGATGACGTAGCCCCAGTGTCCACAAATTCACACAACCCTAGGGGAATTAACGAAGGAAGACAAGAGGAGAAAGAAGAAGACCCACCCACACCACCTGTGATACACTGCACAACTGGAGATAATGGAGAGTTAGAGTCTGAGTCTGACGAAGACACGTCACCAAGACATCCGCAACATCTGACCTCCAATTTCCCTGCTTTCAGTCTGAGTCCTGTAAACAAGTATTCATTCAATAAAAGTGATGTTTTTGATCACAAAAAATCCATCCCTTTCCCTCGTGCTCTTTCGACAGGAAAGAAGAAAAACATAAAAAACCAAAAAAATGATAACGAGATGGCCCGCATCTGTAAAGAAAATATTAAGGTCACTCTATCCCTAAACGAGATGATAGAAAGAGACCCGAATTTTTGAAAGTATCTTAAGGTGAGATGCACACTAACAAGGGCCAGCATACAGACTCCTAGCCGAACAAAGAAACACATACTCTCAGTCGCCACATCTCGTCTTATAAAAAATGAGCTACTAAGGAAGAAAAGAGACATGTGTGCTCACTTTGTCACTAGCCAAATCAAAGAAATCAATTTTGCAAGAACATTGTTATATAATGGTTCATCCATCAATCTCATGCCAACAACCCTATTTGAGCATCTGAATCTACGTCCTCTTAAGCAATCCGCAGCTGTACTTCAATTCGCAGACACATCAACTAATAGACCTAGGGGGAGATTCGAAACGTTGTCATCAACATAGAGGGACAAAACTATCCAGTAGATTTCATAATACTTGACATGGATGTCCCTAGAAATTGGAAAGACTCCCAGATGATATTAGGGCGACCCTTCCTTAGGACCGTAGGAGCTATATTCGATTACACATCTGGGAGAATCCAGTTTGGAAAAGTTGAACTTAAAATGAAGCAAACTAGGTTTCAAAGACCTGACTCTGAGTTGAGCACCGAGTCTGAAACATCAGAAATTGAGATAGAAGCAACAGTTGGGCCCTGGAAACAAAACCCAACCGCTATGATCGAATCAACCTCATCTGGAGAGGAAATTGTTGATGATTTAGTCTACCAGCTCATTCATGCATCTACCTATACTCTAGGAGACTCAGAGGCCCCTTTGGACCTATCAGCCCATTCTCCTTATGGACAATCCCAGAGTGAGGTACACAGATCGGATGCGGTGCTTGCCACACCACATTCCATTATTAGCAATCCGATCCCAAAAACACCCACGATGGTGGTCGATATTGATATACTGCAAGCATCCACATCACAACAAGAAGCACAACTAAGGGGACCAGATTCAAGTAACAAGACAGACCTACCTGAACTCAAACCATTTCCCCCTACGATTAAATATGCCTTCCTTGTAGGAGATAAGGGATAGTTTCTGGTCATCATCAGTTCACATCTGACCGAAGAGTAGGAGATCCACCTGTTTAATGTTTTGGAGAAAAATCGTAAGGTTATAGACTGGATATTATTTGATCTTCCAGGGATAAACCCAGCCCTGTGCTCACGCCATATCTACCTGGAAGATAATGCTAAACCCTCCCGTGAATGCCAACGTAGGTTGAATCTAAACTTACGGGAAGTGGTTAAGACTGAGATCGAAAAATGGTGTAAGGTTGGTTTCATATATCCCATCTCCGACTCCAAGTGGGTGTCACCTTTGCATGTTGTTCCGAAAAAGTCAGGACTTCATATTATCACCAATGAGGAGGGAGAAGAGATCACGACACGGGTACCCGCATCGTGGCATGTCTGTGTGGATTACATGCGCTTGAATACTGCAACGAAAAAGGATCACTTTCCGCTGCCTTTTATTGATCAAATCCTGGAGAGATTGGTAGGGAGAGAATACTTCTGTTTCTTAGACGGGTACTCGGGCCACAATCAGGTAGTCATCTCCCCCGAGGACCAGGAAAAGACTACTTTTACATGTCTTTTCAGCACATATGCATTCAAGCGCATGCCTTTTGGGCTTTGCAACGCCCTTATCACCTTTCATCGATGCATGATTGCGATTTTTGCTGATATGGTTGGGGATTTCGTGGAGGTTTTCATGGATGACTTCTCGGTCCATGGTGATTCTTTCGAAGATTGTCTAGCGCACCTGGATCGAGTCCTACAAAAGTGTAGGGAAGTGAATCTAATTCTCTCTTGGGAGAAAAGCTATTTCATGGTAAAAGAGGGCATTGTATGAGGGCATGCCATCTCCAAGAAGGGAATGGAGGTTGACCCTGCCAAAGTTGATGTGATCAAGAAACTTGAGCCACCTACCAATGTGAAACAAGTACAGTCTTTTCTGGGGCATGTTGGATTTTACAGAAGATTTATCAAGGATTTTTCAAAAATTGTCCAACCGCTAACTGACCTCCTAGGGAAAGACACTAAGTTCCTAGTAGATCATAAGTGACTTGAAGCCTTTGAACTACTAAAAAGAAGGATCATTAAGACTCCCGTCCTACAAGCACCCGACTGGTCTCTTCCCTTCGAGATCATGACAGACGCATCCGATTTCACAGTGGGGGTTGTGTTAGGACAACGAAAAGATGGAATCCCGTATGCTATTCACTACGCAAGCAAAGTTTTAGACTCTGCTCAGAAAAATTACACTGTGACCGAAAAGGAAATGCTTGCTGTAATTTTTGCCTTGGAAAAATTTCGATCTATACTTCTAGGATCGAAGATGACAGTTTACACAGACCATTCTGCCATTCGATACTTAATGGCAAAAAAGGACATAAAAGCACGACTCCTTAGATGGATACTATTGCTTCAAGAATTTGATTTGAAGATTAAATACAAACCTGACATTAAGAATGTTGTTGCTGATCATTTATCAGTCGAATATAACAGACTCCCGGAATCTGAATCCATCCGTGAAACCTTCCCAAACGAGTCAATTTCTGCTATTGACTCACTCCCATGGTATGTCTACACGGTGAATTATCTTGTCACCAAGAAAGTTCCTCAGGGTTGGACCAGGAATAAAATCGCTCGACTCATATCTGAAGCGAGACACTACCATTGGGAGGATCCTTTCCTTTTATTTAAAGGACCGGATTGCATATGGAGAAGAGGTATTCCTCAATAGGAATACCAAAGTATCCTCAATCTGTGCCACACCTTGGAGGCATGAGGACATCACTCTATGAAGAGGACCGTTGAGAAGATACTGCACTGTGGATTTTACTGGCCGACCTTGTTTAAAAATGCTTACAATTTTGTCAGGTCATGCCCCATCTGTCAGAGAATGGGAGGGACCATTGGTTCCAAAGATGCTATGCCTATGCAACCAATGATCATCTGTGATGTATTCGATGCATGGGGCATTGACTTTATGGTCCCATTCCCTAGTAGTCAAGGATTTGGATATATTCTTCTCGCGGTAGATTATTTATCTAGGTGGGTGGAGGCTATCCCTACTCGAGCAGCAGATAGCAAAACAGTTTGCAAGTTTTTGAAAGATAATATTATTTCGAGGTTTGGAATTTTAAAAAATTTAATATCTGATGGGGGAAGCCACTTTATCAACCGGGAGGTGAAGAAGTTGACTAAGGAATACGGCATCGAGCACCGTGTCGCTTGTCCTTACCATACACAATCCAATGGCATGGCTGAGGTATCAAATAGGGAGGTCAAAGGAATTTTACAGCAGCTCGTCCGCCCTGACAGGGAGAACTGGTCCTAACTCTTGGACCAAGTTCTATGGGCTTATCGGATGGCTTATAAGACCCCATTGGGCACCTCCCGTTTCGAATGGTATATGGAAAGCCATGCCATTTGCCTGCAGAACTCATGCATAAATCAGAATGGACAATCAAAAAGATTAATTGGAACTGTCACCAAGGGAAGAAAAACCGAGAAATGGATTTGAACGAACTATCCGAAATTCGGAATCATGCTTATGAAAACAGTACCATTTACAAGGACAAAGTAAAGATATGGCATGACAAGAACATTCGAACAAAGATCTTTGTTCCCGGGCAGAAAGTATGGTTATTTAATGCAAAATTTAAAATTTTCCAAGGTAAATTTGAATCAAAATGGACGGGACCCTTCATTGTAAGAGAGGTACACAATAATGGTAGTGTTGAGATCTCAGAGACCGCAGATAACACACAAACATCTATAGTCAACGGTCATCTACTTAAATACTTTGTCGAATCCAACGAGCATTTAATACAAGTTGAACAGATCTCTTTCACTCACGGCATAGCTTTTGACGAAAGATTTGAACTGCCAAGATAGAACACCTCTCGGAATCCAATACTCTTCTTTATATCCATCAACCCGCTCTCGGTCCCCCGATACTTAGTTTAAGGGGACCTATTTCATTGTCTATACAACACTTCTATTCTTTCCATTCACCCTTGACTACCTCATTTCATCCTTTTTCTTCGATGCTTAGTCCCTCAAAAGTCTAAGTATAGGGGGGCATGTAGACTTCTATTTTCCTTGTCTCGGCTATACTGAGTACGAACTATGTCTACATTTCACTTGGTGACATGAGGACATAACACAAGCTAAGTATATGGGGGTGTGTTTGTATATATTCTATCTACTTTATCCATAGCTCGTAATTTAATAATTTTTTATCTAACATCGGGGATGGGTACAAGCAGTGTATATTATGTTTATAATACCCGTTTTTAAAAAAATAAAAAAAACTTTTTGCATAAAAAATCACTCATGGTTTTGCATTTCATCAAGCATTTCATGCATTCCTTGGTTGATATATCCCTGACACATTCACTATCACTCATGGCTTGAGGATTTTTGAGGACATTTGATTTCTGAGATCTTGAGATTATGAGATAGCTAGCCTTAGTCATTAGGGTTTTTGAACTTAATTATCCATACTTCCCTAGATTGAAAGACTGAGCGCTATATTGCAGTCTTCATCTCTACCTTCAAAAAGAATATGATCAACACATTCACTTTCACAACTGCATGATTGATGAGATGAGTTGAGATATCACTTGAGGAACTAGGACTAGAGATTTGAGTTTCGATCCGATCTAATGATGCTCGAGGATGGGATAAAGCTAATAGAGGCTTCAGAAAACCTGAGTATCAGCAAAATCCTAGCCAGTATGTGAACAAGTTCATATGCTATCTTTTTGATATTGACCTAAGTGCCGGGTAATGGAAATTTTTGATCAGTGTGCACCAACTTTTGGTAAAAGCAGTGGAGCTAGCCAACAAAAGAAAAGAAAAAGAAATGTCAAAGAAAAGCTCTATCATCCAAAGTCAAATTCCAAATGAGCTTCTACCAATGACGAGCGCTCCCAAACATTTTCAAAGTGTCCACTTGGACCAAGTGCTAATTAGGACTAAGGAGTCAGGATGACACCATAAAAGGGCTCTACATCGTAAGCGATCCAAGTCTGGGTGTCGAAGGTATCTTAGATATTCAAAAGAGACACACCCCGGTGTACTCTCAGAAAAACAAGTGCAGACGACTCCAAATTCTCTTGATGGACACATTGATCAACAAAGTAAAATATACTTGGGTTGAGTAATAAGGCACTCGAGAGGCACCTTGTTCCATTGTGAGGGAGAGAAAATCACACACAATCCTATGCCCTCCATCATCTGGCCATCCATCTACACTTTCAAGTCTGACAAACTAATGAGACGGTTGGCAGAAGCAAGAATAGACTTATTCCCTAGTGTTGAGGATTAGGTCTAGAGAAGAGTCTCTTGGATTAGAACTTTGGGTGATGTCTCGACTTGACTCTCATGAATGTAGTACACTAAAAATCATATCCTTATATTATATGTACAAACAGAGAGTCTGAAAATTAGAAAAGTTGGATTCCTTCTGATTAAAGCATGGTTGAGCCCAGAATTTTAGGATCACTCAAATTAAGGGTCTTCTATGAATTGAGCCTTGAAAATTCACATGCATAGTCAGGGAGGTATTCAAATAAGTCATTCATTAATTGATGCTCGGGGACGAGCATGGTTTAAGTATAGGGGTATGATGAATCTCGTATTCATCATGCTAAAATTGGTCAATTAGGCTATGTTCTCTGAAATTCACATGCATTTAATCATTAATAGAGCATCATTAGCATACATACATGTGTAAATAAAATTTGCATTTCATCATGCATAAATTGTATTAAAAATTCCAAGTATAAATTAGCCCAAAAATCCTCTAACTTCTCAATTTTTAGTTAATTCATCCTAACTCTGATTTACCCCACTACCTCCATTGTGTAGATATTACTAACATAAATAAATTGAAAATACAAAAAAATTACTAGCTCAAATAAGTGTCAAAAAATCCCAAAGTCTGATTTCACATCAGACGGACTAAAACGAGCATATCTCCCTCGTACAATATCCGATTTTGATCTACTCACTTTTAAGGTACTCCATTTCAAATACCTTCAAAAAAAGACCGATTTCGTAAAATTCAGAGCTCATATGTGAAAGTTGGGTTTTGGGCATCTTTTGCGCATTTTGACTTTTTGCTATTTTTGTCCTGAGTTTTTATGTACAAAATTAACCCTTTTAATTCTACTCTTCATTTGTGTTCTTTGATGAAAGTTTTATTAAGCGACAAAAAAATCCAAATCCAGATTAAAACTGAAACCAAAGAAACTGGCTGAGTCCAAGTGTCCATTGTGAGTTTGTACCAAAACTATGTATTTCTCACTTCTATTTTATTTTCCTATTTTTTATTTATTAAAAATCCATAAAAAATTAGATTAGTGTGTTAATAATTTTCTAGTATTTTATAATATTTTTTCTAGAATTTTTATCCTCTCTAAAACCACCAAAAAATTACAAAACTCCAAAATGCCGGTTTTCTCTACACATGGAGAATCACCAAAAATACCACTTCGCACAGGTGACCTCTGTTGCTTCCAAATTGTTCATGAAAGTTATAGATCTCATCGAGACAAACAACTTTTATGAAGGAAATTTTTTGATCTGATGTCTTCTTCTATTTCTTATCTATTTTCTTTATCTTTAAAATTTGAAATTTTTTGGGGTGCCACGTGGCAGCTCCTGGGCGTGCCACGTGGAACCCCTATTCTTCTCTCTCCAGCCCCCTGGTCACGTGCCCAGCACATGACCCGACCTCCTCCTACCTCCAGCCGTTCCAACCCGCCCCCGCCGTTTCCCTTCCTCCCCCTTCCATAACTGCCGGCCTCCTCTCCTCCATGTAACGCCCCCGCCTCCTCCGGCCATTACGAGCACCGCCTTGCCTCCATCCCTGGTAACACATCCACCTCCGCCCCTATAAAATCTAGCCCTCGCCATCCTTGGAAGACACCCGCCATTACTCACGAAAGTTGGTGACAGCAACCTCGGCCGGCGTGATCCAGTGGCTGAAGCCTCGACCGCTGCTTCCTCGCTCCGTGAGCGTATGAGATTCGCTGAGATCTCGCCCGAGGCTGAGGAGGTCATCGGAAGGGAGCCTCAGCTTCCCAAAAACCAGGTGATCATACTCCCCCTCCCCACCCCAGATCTACTCCTCCGTATACACCACCCAAGCCAGCTTTGCACATGCCGGAACCCTCCTCTGCTCCAGTGCTCCTATATCTTTCCACAACCTCCTAGAAACCGCGCTCCAATCGCTTAGCATCACCACCTAGAGCTCCTCCGCCTCGTAGCTTCGATTTTCTCTAACGTCTGCAGGTGAAGACCGCTCGATGCGACCTTCGCCCATGCCACTGGGCCCCGCCAGTCGTGTGTCGACCGGCCAATCCTGCCTCACCGTCTCGCCCCGCTCGACCAGCTTCGCCAACCGCAGCACCACTCTTCACCAGCAACTCCCCGCGTGGCAGCACCATCGCCACCACACTCTAGTCTCCATGCTTGCAGACGGTCCTCCGCCCCGTTGATTGCCTCGCAGCCGGCCGATCGCTTGCCGCCTCCACCTCCACTTGCCAATAGCCGTGCACGGCTACTCCGCCTGCCCATGCGGCTGAGCCCCTCCATCCAGTTGACTGCCCTGCAGCCGGCCCGCTCACTCACCGCCTCGCATCGAGCCGTGCCCCCAACCTCTAGTTGCCGTTGGATCGGGCGATGGCCCTTGATCCAACAACCACTGTGCTGCCACGTGGAGGCCCCCGAGTCACCCAACACACCTCGAGGCTCGGGGCATCCGAGCCTCCAGTCACCGCCACCTAGGCTTGGGACCTCCAATCCTGAGCCCCGTCGCCCGAGCCTCCGCTTCACTACACGTGCCTCCGCCTCGGGGCATCCAAGCCTCCAGTCACTGCCACCTAGGCTCGGGACCCCCGAGCCTCCGGTTCCGCCTCCGAGCCTCCCGGCGCACGTGCTATGCACGCACGCATGGGGAAAATTGCAAAAAGACCCTCTATTGTTTCAGAAATTACAAATATACCCCTGTCAGGGGTAAATTGCAGGGGGCCCCTCCAACTTTGCTAAATTACAGATAACCCCTCTAGGGACCTTTTTGAAAGAAAAACTTTATTTTATTTACATTTTAGTCCCTGCAATTTCATTTTAGCATATCTTTCTAATACGAACTCCGTTTTTAGCATACAATATGTCATTTTGAAGCTCTTTTCATGCTCTACCACTTAGCATAGTTTGTGAACAGATCTGAGGTTGTTTATTAATAATTATCATTTGTGGATTTCTGTTGACATATATAGGCTAATTTTGACATATTTGTGCTTAATGAATTAATGATATTTTTTACAGGAATTCGGATGAGGATTTTAATATGATTAAACTCTTGTAACCATTATTGATTACTCTCAATAGTTTAGTTTTCACAAGAGATTAATTTAGATCAATTTCTCTAAGATTATTGACGACTATTGTTGGCGACTATTCGAGGAATTGAATCAAAGACATTTGGAGAGTGGATATTTTTATTTCAAATTATTCTGAGCATCAATTGATTAACCTGAAGCATTGAGTCAGTTTGAATAACTCTTGAGTTCGATCCACTTTGATTTGTGATTAATCTTGTGAAATTATAGATCTGATTATTTGGGGATTTAATACGTTTAGAAATCACAGATCCTGGGCATAATTCTCTCTGTTTATTTTCTTTGCATCGCATCTTCATAATTGCATTGTCATTTATTGTCCCAATACAGATATTGATCAACTGTTAATTAATTACTTAATTTAATTTAAAATCACGCAACTAAGAATCACCGTTCCCTGTGTTCAACCTTGGTAGACTTGCCAAGAAAAATTTTCTACAACATTCAAAGATTGTGGTTTTTGCTGAACCGAATTTACCTCCTATACTACGACAATCATCTTTTCTTAAAAAGGCAAATTTGACGTTCATCAATCCCCTCTGTCTCGGCTTACCCCCTACAACGCCTCCTTCCTCCTCGTCCACCCTGACTTGCTGGAAGTACTCTTGCTCCTCCAGGGCACGATGAAGACGATAAAGGAGCACGATAGTCTCTCCTCCCTCTGTCCCTCCTCCTGCCGTTGCCGCCACCACCTTCGATTGTGCTCCTCTTTGCACCTACATGAGGGGTCCTCTCAATGGACTTCTGGATAACGAATATAGGTGCCTAGGCTGGCGGTGGGGCTTCCACGTTGCCTGCTGGAGGGGGTGGTTGACGGACGTGACAGAGATGGTCGATGGGCGCGGCGGTGACCATGGTGGAGGTGGCGGTGGGGGAGACTTCCAGGCGACTGGAGAAGGGGGGACATCATTTTAGAAATATAAAATGTTTCGAAGGGTAAAATTATCCACACATAACTTTTTCCATCTGAGTTAACAAAGCTTCGAAATGAAAATTGACATAAGGTTATATCATGTAAAGGTTAAGCATTACTCGGGGTTTCTCGTGTAATTTGTGATTATGCGAGGTTATGAATGTAATTACGAAAGTACTCAGGGTTATGGGTGTAAAAATCCCTTATTTTTTACACTTAACTTCTACAAGTAGTCAGGGCATAACATCGTCACAAAAACAAAAACCTCGGTTGTAAATAAAGTGTAAACTACATATTGCTCTCTAACCTTTGCCTACCACCTATGTGGAGCTGATTATTTAGACCATGGTTTCAGATTTCACATAATTTTGACATAGAGTTTTCAGGTTTGGTGAATATCATAATCCTCCAGACATAAACTATGGAAATTAACCTCTTTATTTCACAGATTTACCAAATCCCCCGTCCCCCATACCCAATCCCCGAGGGCTGACCAGGGCCCCCGTCCCCCACACCCCATCCCCGAGGGCCGACCGGGCCCCCCCGTCCCCCACACCCACCCCTGAGGGCCGACCGGGCCCCCCTGTCACCCACACCCCATCCCCAAGGGCCGACCGGGATCCCTGTCCCCCTACCTCCGAGGGGCAGACCGGGCCCCCTATCCCCAACACCCACCCCCGAGGGCCGACCGGGCCCCCTTGTCCCCCACCCACCCCCGAGGGGCCGACCGGGCCTGCCCTGTATCCCCCACCCCCGAGGGCCAACCGGGCCCCCCGTCCCCCCACCCACCCCTGAGGGCCGACTGGGCCCCCCATCCCCGCACCCACCTCCGAGGGCCGACCGGGCCCCCTGTCCCCCCACCCACCCTCGAGGGGCCAATCGAGCCCCCCTCGTCCCCCCACCCCCGAGGGGCCGACCGGCCCCCTCGCACCCCCACGCACCGAGGGGTTGACCGTCCCCCGTCCCCCACACCCCCGAGGAGCCGACCGGGCCCCCCATCCCCAACACCCCCGAGGGGCCGACCGTGCCACCCCGTACCCCCCACCTCCGAGGGGCCGACCGGGCCCCCCGTCCCCCACACCCCCAGGGGACTGACCAGGCCCCCCACGTACGCACCCCCCCAACACCCCCGAGGGACCGAACGAGCCCCCCTACACCCCCGAGGGATCGACTGCCCCCACCCCCACCCCCGAGGAACCGACCAGGCCCCCCGGTCCCCCCACCCCCAAGGGAACAACCGGGCCCCCCACCCCTGAGGGACCGACCGGGACCCCCAGTCCCCCCCACGCCATCCCCCACCCCCACACCCCGAGAGGCCCACTGACCACACCACTGAGGGACTGACCAGACCCCCCGTCCCCCCAACACCCCCGAGGGACCGACCGGGCCCACCTACCCCCCACCACCCTGAGGGACCGATGGATCGCCCCCCCACACCCCCAAGGGACCGATCGGGCCCCCCCAGTCCACCCCACCCCCCGAGGGACCGACCGGGCCCCCCCGTCCCCACCTAGTCCCTCCCACCCCTGAGGGATCGACCGGGACCCCGGTCCCCCCCACCCCCGAGGGACGGATCCCCCCACCCCCCATCCCCCCCTCCCCACCCTCGAGGGACCGACCAACCGTCTCCCCCCCGTCCCCCACACCCCCGAGGGGCTGACCGCCCCCCCCCCCCCCCCCGTCCCCTCCCACCCCTGAGGGACTGACCGGGCCCTCTGGTCCCCCCACCCCCGAGGCACCGACCGGAACCCCCAGTCCCCCCCACCCCCGAGGGATCGACCGGGACCCCCGGTCCCCCAACCCTCAGGGACTGACCGAGCCCCCCAGGTCACCCCCCTCCACTGAGGGACTGACCGGGCCCCCCGGTCCCCCTACACCCGAGGGACCGACCACCCCCCTCCCCCCCGGCGGTCACCCCCCCACCCCTGAGGGACCGACCGGGCATCTCCCCCCACTGCCGAGGGACCGACCGGACGTCTCCCCCCACTCCCCCGTCCCCCTACACCCCCGAGGGACTGACCCCCCCGTCTCAACCATACCCCTGAGGGGCCGACCGCCCCCCTCCCCACACCCCCGAGGGGCCGACCTCCCCCACACCCCCGAGGGACCGACCGAGGCCCTTGGTCCCCCCAAACCCCCGAGGGACCGACCGCCCCCCATGATGAATCTATGTTTCATCATCTTTATTCTATCATTGTGGCCTTAAAAACCCTAGTAAATGCGTGTAAATAGGCTTAATTTAGGCATTTTAGCAAGCACACATATTTGTGTAAGTATTATATAAAACACTGTTTTTAAAGCCAAAATTATAGAATAAATAAAAGAAAAAACAATAAAATATTGTAAATATTTTATGACCAAAAACCCTGAGACCTAGGCATCTCGATGACTAGGTCGACAAGGAATAAAGTAGGGTGAGATAAGGGCCAAAATACAATAAAAATCCCTTTTATTGTAATTCATTCTTTATTCATTTTGGGACTTATTTTTGGTTCCACTTTTTATACCTACTTTGTACATGAAATTTGTAGATATTCAAATAAAGAAAAATACAAAATTGATTTTACACAAAAATAACATACAGATAAAAAGTTATGATCTGAATAAGATTCCAGAATCCCAACTTCCCAGGCCTCTATCTCTCAAATAAAAGCTCGAAACGCATCAAAATCACCTTTAATTATATAATTTTAAATAAGCTATTTAATGAAGTTGGTTTCGCATTTGGCAGAGCTACGGTTTGAAAGTTGAGTTTTGGACCCCTATTATATACTTGTACAGATTAAAATATTCATTTTTATTTATAATTCTTTATTTTTATAATTTTATATTTTTATAATTTTGTAAATATTATTTATAATATATGTGTATATTAAATCAGAATAAAACACTATAGAAAAGACAAAAATAAAATACCTGTGTACAACACATTGGTATACTACCTGCACATAATAGAGACCCTACCCGAGGGAGCACCAACAGAGGGAACATCTGCATCATGCGCAAAGGTGATTGAGTATTCTGATGTCTGCGACTTTCTAGCAGAAATTCAAGATACCAACTTATTCCGAGATCCATGAATTCCTCTGCCCTGAGGAGGGATTGGAGACCGCAGTCGAATTCCCCCTTATTGATCAGGATGAAGTTCTTGTTGATACACTGGATGAAACTTCCATGGGTGTGATGTGCCTTCAAGATCAAGAGTAAATTATTGAAGAACCTTGTAATGAATAGGAAATTATTGAAACATTTTGTCAAGTTCTGAATATGGTGGACACTGAACAGATGAAAGAATCGCCACCTGAGTTAATAGCTGAAGTCACTTCTGAAGCAGCTCAGACACCACCAAAGTTGAAACCCTTGCCCTCCAATATGAAATATGCCTTTCTTGCGGGAGAACCTAACATGTACCCAATCATTATTAATGTGCATATGACTGAAGACCAAGAATCTCGTCTGATGGAGGTTCTTGAACGCAACCACAAGACGATAGGCTGGCGAACTTCGGATCTCCATGGGATCAATCCATCACTATGCTCACATCACATTTTCTTGGCGGAATATTGCAAGCCCTCTCGAAAACTTCAGAGAAGATTAAATCCTAATATGCGAGAGGTTGATATGAAAGAGATCCAGAAATGGTGTGATGCGAGATTCATTTATCCCATCTCCGACAGCAAATGGGTGAGCCCTCTGCATATGGTGCCAAAGAAATCAGGGATTACCATTGTAAAGAATGACAAAGGAGAGGAGATCGCAACTAGAGTACCCACCTCTTGGCGAGTATGCGTGGACTACATAAGACTTAATCTCGCCACCAGGAAGGACCACTTTCCCTTACCCTTCATCTGATCTTAGAGAGATTGGCCGTGGAGGAATACTTCTGCTTCTTGGATGGATACTCTGCGTATAACCAAGTTGCTATAGCTCCTGAAGACCAGAGAAGACCATGTTCACCTATCCGCACGTTGCTTTCTACCACATCGTTTCAAACGAAGTTTTACCATAACTTTCCTCAAATTTTGAATCCGTACGGAATTGATTCAATATGAAATCATGAATAGTCATTGGTTCAATTGGTACATAATAGTTCATACTTTTTTATCTTTTTATCTATCGAATAAGCTATAGAATAAGAATAACCCAAGAATGATCCAGAAGGGTTCAAAGTTTCTTTTCCCGATCAGATTGATTTTTTAGATTTCTTTGATTATCAAGAATTCATAAGAAATCTGTCATAATTTTAAAGAATCCCCTATGTAAGGTAAGATTAAATAAGGCCGTTATCAGATGTTGGATTGATAATCAAATAATGATCTGGGGAATATGGTCTTTACGTATTAATCATATACAAACAAATAATTGTTACAGCTAGTAATTATGGATATTTCAATATCTATATATGGGTCTTTTCCACTTTTCTTTTGAATTTCGACACAAAACAAAAAGCATCATTATCATGTAATAATTCAAATAAAATACAATATTATATATATATGAGATATATATGTATGAGATATATATGAGCCATAAATATACCCACAAATGACTAACTTCAATGTGAATAGTACAGATCCATATTGAATAATACTCCCCTTTTGGGGGATGAAACTATTAATGCATATCCATACCCATGGAATATAAAAAGGATATTCTCATATAAAAAAAGCTATTTATTACATCCATCTTTGACACTTAATTACGTTTGTGATAAACCAAACGAAAGAAAGAATATAATTTTTGAGAAGAATTATAACAGTTCAGAACAAAAGATTGTTTTCTTTAAGATTTTCTTTTATTTTCATGTTGGATACAATGTGACCCAACCTTTTGATTTCATTAGAATCGATCTGGGACGGAAGGATTCGAACCTCCGAATAACAGGACCAAACCCGTTGCCTTACCGCTTGGCCACGCCCCATTTATATTCAAAAATGAGCAAATAAACACTAATCTAATTTTAGTAATTATGGGCCATTCGTTCAATTACGAATTTTCCATCTCCAAGGAAAAACACTCTGATCCCCCATTAGAAAAATTCCTAATTCTCCCTTTGGGGCTTCTACTCTAACATAAAGTTCTTGTTTCGATAATTCAAATTGGGTGAAGGTTTTTTACTAATGAATCTGTATTCAAAATCATTCCATTCCGAATTCTTTGTTTTATCAAAGCGTCGTACTTCTAAATTTTCATAGGGCCCCCCAGGAATTCCTTCCAGAGCTTGTTGAATAATTTTATAGATTCTATCATTTCACCGATTCGTACTAAATAACGAGCTAA
>JAZKJV010004062.1:0-15000 GCA_037367405.1 Ottelia alismoides | reverse complement strand
ATATATAAAGCAACAGAACCATCATAGTATTTTTTAACTCCTAAAAAAGGAATACGAAAGGAAGGGTGGTAAATAGATTATTCAACAATCTGAATCGAATGGATTCTTTTTGTCTCTCTTCTGTATTTTTCTTCAACAGAAAAAAGAAGGGCAAAGAAAATTCTATTGCAGAGCCGTATGCATAAAAAATGCCTGTACGGTTGTTCAATTCTATCTTTTCTTCTTGGCATTTTTTATCCCTTTCTTTTGTTTGATCAATTATGCGAGATAGAAGAACCTTTCATGATGTTATATCATCAGGGTTATGATTCACCAACCTGCTAGTTCTTTTTATGAAGCACAAGCAGGTGAATTTCCTGTTCGAAATGTGAATCATAGTATTTATTCCTATGGGAATGGGAATGAAAAACAAGAGATCCTTTTTCTCGAAATATGGACAAATGGGAGTTTAACTCCAAAAGAAGCACTTTATGAGGCTTCTCGTAATTTGATTGATTTATTTATTCCTTTTCTACATGCAGAGGAGGAAAACACTAATTTGGAGGAAAATAAAAACAAATTTACTTTACCCCTTTTTCCCTTTCATGATAGATTATCTAATCTAAAGAAAAATAAAAAAGGAATTGCATTGAAATATATTTTTATTGAATCTATTCTAATATTTTTATTTTCGAAACCATATTGCCTTAAATCTGGACGATTCAAGCTCTACGAGCTATTATTATTTTAAGCAAGCCGCCATGGTGAAATCGGTAGACACGCTGCTCTTAGGAAGCAGTGCTAGAGCATCTCAGTTCGAGTCCGAGTGGCGGCATGCTCTAATATAAAATATAAAAAGAATACAATAAATCCTATAATGTAATGTATTCAATTCCTGATTTTCATTCTGTAAGTAATTGGACCATTTTTTTTTATTTATGATATTTGTGACTCTAGAACATATATTAACTCATATCTCTTTTTCGATTATTTCCGTTGTTATTATGATTCATTTGATGAATTTATTAGTTCATGAAATCGAAGGGCTATGTAATTCATCAGAAAAGGGGATAAGGGTACCGTGTGAGGAACATCACGGTATAACCAACGAGGTGAGTGGGGTAGAGACCTAAAAGATCGAATGGAACAAAACAATATATAGATAAGTGAATATAGACAAGTAAATCCCTTACGTTACGAGTTTCAAAGTATTCCTTTAAGAGGATTCATTATTCGAGGGGAAGTAGACTACTCAATAATTTAACATTTCATTTATGTTCTAATTGAATAAGTGATTCAGAAAGTGAAAGTCAAAGTAAAAAGAAATCCATATATATATATATATTGGTTGGCCCTCACTGGAAACTTGAGTAAGGAGTAGCTTTTTGTGGGGTTTTTCGATCAAGATTTGTTTTTCAGGAGTACCGAACGCGAGCATGACGTCGTTATGAACATAAAGTCCTAAGGTATGGAACCCCAGAAACAGGCTGGCCCAACTTAAATGAGATATGATAGCTTCTTTATGGTCTAACATTCTTGCCAATACATTATCCTCATTCTGTTCCGGATTGTAATCTCTAATGAAAAATATAGCTCCATGAGCAAAGGCTCCTGTCATGATGAACCCTGCGATATATTGGTGATGAGTATATAACGCAGCTTGAGTAGTAAAGTCTTGTGCTATGAATGCATAAGCAGGTAAAGAGTACATATGTTGAGCTACTAAAGAAGTAATAACCCCTAAAGAGGCTAGAGCAAGACCTAATTGAAAATGAATCGAATTATTGATTGTGTCATAAAGACCTTTATGTCCACGTCCTAATCGACCCCCTGGAGGAATATGTGCTTCTAAAAGATCTTTTATACTGTGCCCAATCCCGAAGTTGGTTCTATACATATGACCCGCTATCAGGAAAATAAATGCAATAGCTAAATGATGATGAGCCATATCAGTTAACCATAAGCTTTGCGTTTGTGGGTGGAACCCCCCCAGAAGGGTTAAAATAGCAGTTCCCGCCCCTTGAGAGGTACCAAATAAATGGCTACTGGAATCCGGATTTTGTGCATAAAGACTCCACTGACCTGTAAAAAGCGGACCCAACCCTTGAGGATACGGTAATACATCTAAGAAATTATTCCATCTAACGTACTCGCCCCTGGATCCAGGAATAGCGACATGAACTAAATGTCCTGTCCAAGCCAAAGAACTTACTCCGAAAAGTCCTGACAAATGATGATTAAGACGAGATTCCGCATTTTTGAACCACGAGACGCTTGGTTTCCATTTAGGTTGTAGATGTAACCAACCCGCTATCAAAGATATAGCAGAAAGAAATAATAGAAAAAGAGCGCCAGTATAAAGATCCTCATTGGTGCGTAATCCGATTGTATACCACCACTGATAAACACCGGAATAAGCAATATTCACCGGTCCAAGAGCACCCCCCCGAGTAAAGGCTTCTACAGCGGGTTGACCAAAATGGGGATCCCAAATTGCATGAGCAATGGGTCTTACGTGTAAAGGGTCCTGTACCCACGACTCAAAATTTCCTTGCCAAGCTACATGAAAGAGGTTTCCAGACGTCCACAGAAAGATTATTGCTAACTGTCCAAAGTGGGAAGCAAAAATGTTCTGATAAAGACGTTCCTCAGTAATATCATCATGACTCTCGAAGTCATGCGCGGTAGCAATACCAAACCAAATACGACGAGTAGTGGGGTCCTGAGCTAAGCCTTGGCTAAACCTTGGAAATCTTAATGCCATAATGCCTTTCAAATCCTCCTAGCCATTATCCTACTGCAATAATTCTTGCTAAGAAGAATGCCCATGTTGTGGCAATTCCACCCAGAAGGTAATGGGTTACTCCTACAGCACGTCCTTGTACAATGCTCAAGGCCCTAGGCTGAGTAGCAGGAGCAACTTTTAATTTGTTATGAGCCCAAACAATGGATTCAATAAGTTCTTGCCAATAACCACGTCCGCTGAATAGAAACATTAAACTAAAAGCCCAGACAAAATGAGCACCCAAGAAAAAGAGACCATACGCGGATAATGAAGAACCATAAGACTGAATTACCTGAGACGCCTGTGCCCATAAGAAATCTCGAAGCCACCCATTAATAGTAATGGAACTCTGTGCAAAGTTTCCTCCCGTGATATGAGTTACCACCCCTTGATCACTTACAGTACCCCAAACATCCGATTGCATTTTCCAACTGAAATGGAATATTACTACCGAAATTGCATTGTACATCCAGAATAGACCTAAGAAAACATGGTCCCAAGCGGATACTTGACATGTTCCTCCTCTTCCAGGTCCATCGCAAGGGAAACGAAAACCAATATTTGCTTTATCAGGTATCAAACGTGAGCTGCGAGCAAATAGGACACCTTTCAGTAGAATCAATACAGTCACATGGATCGTAAAAGCATGAATGTGATGTACCAAAAAGTCTGCAGTTCCTAATGGAATCGGTAACAAAGCTACTTTGCCGCCTACTGCTACTAACTCACCACCTCCCCAAGTTAAGCTGGTGCTTGCTGCTGCGCCAGGAGCTGTTGTACCAGGTGCTAAAGCATGAGTGTTTTGTATCCATTGAGCAAAGATGGGTTGCAATTGTATAGCGGTATCTGAAAACATATCTTGAGGGCGCCCTAAGGCACTCATGGTATCATTATGAATATACAAGCCGAAACTATGAAAACCTAGAAATATACATGCCCAATTGAGATGCGATATAATTGCATCGCGGTGTCTAAGAACACGATCTAAAAGATCGTTGTATCGAGTAGTTGGATCGTAGTCTCTTACCATAAAAATAGCTGCGTGTGCAGCAGCACCAACTATGAGAAATCCACCTATCCACATGTGATGCGTGAACAAGGAAAGTTGTGTACCATAGTCAATAGCTAAGTATGGATAAGGGGGCATGGAATACATATGGTGAGCTACCACAATGGTTAAAGAACCTAACAGAGCCAGGTTAAGAGATAATTGAGCATGCCATGACGTTGTTAGGATTTCATAAAGGCCCTTATGACCCTGACCTGTAAACGGACCCTTATGAGCCTCTAAAATGTCTTTCAGGCCATGACCAATACCCCAGTTGGTCCTATACATATGACCCGCTATCAGGAAAAGAACTGCAATAGCTAAATGATGGTGAGCAGTATCGCTCAGCCATAGACCCCCTGTTATTGGATCTAATCCTCCGCGAAAACTAAGAAAATCCGCGTATTTTGACCAATTCAAGGTAAAAAATGGGGTTGCTCCCTCAGCAAAACTAGGATAAAGTTGAGCCAAAAGATCCCGATTTAAGATAAATTCATGAGGAAGTGGTATCTCTTTCTTTCATCAAATACTATTTACTATTGTATTATAGTAGTACATTCATTGTATTGTACGACCAATCAATTACTTGAAATGAAAGAGAGTATTAGAGCACAATAATTTTTAACCATGAAAAAGAGTTAAGTTTATGGATTTCACATCTAATTGAATTGTATGAATATGATCAAAATTTTTTATGAATTGTTCTATTAGAATAGTAGAATAGAATAGAATAGTAGAATAGAATCCAGCGATTCATACTTTCAAAAAATCATTACTTTCTATTATGGAGTCAGTGATAGAAACCTTATACTAATGAATTACAAGAATTTTCTGTTAAATAAGACACAGTTATCTATATACAAGGAACAATAAAGAAAGGGATTATGTAGCATTTCGTTTTGATACTTATCGAAATCGCGTTGCTGTGTCAGAGGAAGGATAGCTATACTGATTCGGTATACTCTAAAAAATCCGGAATCTTTTCTTTGCGATGATAATGCCAATATCAAGTCGGCTCATTTGTCTTTCTTTATATTGTTATAGGCCTCTTGAGTCTTCTTTTCCCCTATCTATTATTGTTTATTTGTGTAGTTTTTTTGCGTAAGTCAAATTTACTATTTATTTATTGTTTTATTATTGATAGGAATTCTCTTGTTGAGACCCTATGAATCAATTAAAACTTCAGATTCATACTATAACCCCGATGATTTAACAAAGTTAAAAATTAAGCTCAAAGACTCTCTGAGTAAGAACCGTTTGACCATCACTTATTCAATGACTGGACTAAATGTAACAACTCAACAAAATTCAGAGAAAAAGTTGCCCTTCAGTCAAGGTGCATGATTTTGAAGGAAGAAAGGGCGTTTTATTAGCAATCCCCCCCTTCTTTTGTTTTGTTCTTTTTTTTTTAGTCCGGTTACGAGGTCTGAATAAATATGATCATAGGTTCAAATATTTCTTTTCTTGATATATTCTATATACCCCTTCCGTGCTCCAGATATTAAATAAATATAAATATCCGACGAGGTAGAATCATCTCTATCAAGATGACAGATCTATTCTCTGTATTATCAATAGGATCAATTATAACAAGTCACACACTCATATTCCGGAAATACCGAAACAAGGAATTAGTAGATGCTGCCAAAGGGAGTGGCGATGCTATACGCAAAAAGGAAGAGACTCATAAAATGGCGGAGGCAATAGAGCTTTTGCACATTTTCGTTAATCCATGAACAGGATCCATATAGACACATAGATCCATGGATCCATACATCTCGATCGGAAAAGAATCCGAATTGATCGATATCTTCTCGAAACAAACAAAAAGGAAAAGAAAGATGAAACATAAATCATGGATCAACCAAGCCCTCTCGGGGGCTTGCTTAAGAAAGAGGAATCTTATGGAAATATCATGGAATAAGGTTTGATCCTATTCATGGGGATTCCGTAAATATTCCATTCCAAAAAAATAGAAAGTTCGAAACAATTGGGACTTTTTCGGAGATTGGATGGCAGTTACTAATTCATGATCTGGCATGTACAGAATGAAACCTTCATTCTCGATTCTACGAGAATTTTTATGAAAGCGTTTCATTTGCTTCTCTTCCATGGAAGTTTCATTTTCCCAGAATGTATCTTAAATTTTGGCCTAATTCTTCTTCTGATGATCGATTCAACCTCTGATCAAAAAGATAGACCTTGGTTCTATTTCATCTCTTCAACAAGTTTAGTAATGAGCATAACCGGCCCTATTGTTCCGATGGAGAGAAGAACCTATGATTAGCTTTTCGGGAAATTTCCAAACGAACAATTTCAACGAAATCTTTCAATTTCTTATTTTACTATGTTCAACTCTATGTATTCCTCTATCCGTGGAGTACATTGAATGTACAGAAATGGCTATAACAGAGTTTCTGTTATTCGTATTAACAGCTACTCTAGGAGGAATGTTTTATGTGGCGCTAACGATTCAATAACTATCTTTTGTAGCTCCAGAATGTTTCAGTTTATGTTCCTACCTATTATCTGGATATGCCAAGAGAGATGTACGGTCTAATGAGGCTACTACGAAATATTTACTCATGGGCGGGGCAAGCTCTTCTATTCTGGTTCATGGTTTCCAATGATTCGGAATTGTCTTTCATTCCAAAATTGTATCTATACGCTTCATATTAGCCTGGAGTTCGCTCCCAGCAATCTAGCCATCCCTCCCTATCAGTCATCCACGAGCCTCTTATCCATTCCATTCTCGTTTGATCGTGGCGGGGGGCAAGTCAAACAAAATAAAATAGAAAAACTCACATTGGGTTTGGGTTTAGGGATAATCAGGCTCGAACTGATGACTTCCACCACGTCAAGGTGGCACTCTACCGCTGAGTTATATCCCTTCCCCCTATAAATAGAACTGACTAATCCTAAAGCAAAGGGTCGAGAAACTCAACGCCACTATTCCTGTCCTGAACAACTTGGAGCCGGGCCTTCTTTTCGTACTATTTATTACAGATAATAAATAATGGAAAAAATGGATTCAATTGTCAACTGCTCCCATCGGAAATAGGATTGACTACGGATTCGAGCCATAGCACATTCATAAAATTCGTACGATTTTTCCGATTCTCAATCGAGCGGGTTTAAGCGGGTTTTACATGAAGAAGATTTTGTTCAGCATGTTCTATTCGATACTGGTAGGAGAAGAACCCGACCCGGTATTGGTAAAAAAAAGGGAGAGGAAGCAGAACCAAGTCAATACGGATCACCCCCTTCTTCTTGCGCCAAAGATCTTACCATTTCCGACGGAACTGGAGCTACATCTCTTTTCAATTTCCATTCAAGAGTTCTATTCTATGTGTTTCCATGCCCCTTTGATACCTCGAAAAATGAAATGGACAAATTTCTTTTCTTAGGAACGCATACAAGATTCATCACTACAAAAAGGGATAGTGGTAACCCCGCCATTTATTAATTTAATAGTAATAGAAGATCATTTTTTTTTCTTTCCCATACTAAACTAAACAACCAAAAAAAAGATGAGTGGGAGAAGAAATTTGTCGCAATTTTTGTATCTTTAATTTTATTTCTTTTTCCCATGTCAATAACTAGAATGACAAGGCGTCTGGGAAGAAACGATTAATTTCTATCAATAGACCCGCTAAAGACCCAAACCATATAGTACTTAGCACGGGTGCCACAGAGAGATATGTTTTTATATCTCGCATTGGAAATCCTCCTTCTTTATTTCTTTATTGTAATACATATACGATCGTATGCTGTAGTTAAAGATCGCTTGTATTTTTACGCAAATGAACCAGTAGATGAGATTTTCTTGTCCTTAAAAAAAAAGATAAGATGAAGATAACAGACTCTTTTCTCCTGAGCATTGCCGATAAATATTTATTCTTTTCTTCGGTTTTAAATGTATATATATAATATGAGACCAAAAAGAAGAAATGAAATATCAAGAAAATTTCATTTTTTTATGGGTAAAGAAGAAAATAATGATGTGGAAAACAAGACGAGCCTTTTGTACAATGGGACTGTACAACAATTGAAAAAAAGGGATGTAGCGCAGCTTGGTAGCGCGTTTGTTTTGGGTACAAATGTCACGGGTTCAAATCCTGTCATCCCTACCTATTACTTCTCCTATGGGCAGTAACGAGGGATTAATTAATATATTAATAATAATAAATATTAATTGAGATAATTGAGATCAATTAAAATTAGCCAGAATTTTTCATTCAAAATATATTTTCAAAATATATTTTTCAGGGTACAAAAAGAATCTTTTTATTTACAGTTGTGTTTTCTGTCATAAAACATAAAAAAAATAAAGCGCTCTTAGTTCAGTTCGGTAGAACGCGGGTCTCCAAAACCCGATGTCGTAGGTTCAAATCCTACAGAGCGTGATTCTCTTCTTTGTTATGCTGAATAACAATAAAATCACTTAATAAAATAGAATTACAACTCAAATTTGACCTCCTCTCCGCAGGAGGTCAATCAAAAAAAGAAATGTTACTCAATTAAATATCCAACTGATCACCGCGTCTGTATTGTAAATATGCAGTTACGAATAATCCTGCCAAAGTAATAGGAATTAGACCTAACACGATTCCAAATAGAAAAACTTCAATCATTTCGATTTCGTTGAGGAGATAAAAAAGAGGTAAGATCTATTCCTAAATATTAATCTGAATCCTCCCTGAATCTCAATGACCCAAAGTTGGCAATTAGTATGAAAAGGAACCATGGAATACTTGGAATCCCAGAAAAATATTTATTTTTATGAGTTGTTTGTTCATTCAATTCATTTCAAATAAGTCGTATCTTGTTCAAACCAATGAATAGAGCTGAAGTTATAGTTGAAGCAGCTAGTAGAAAACCAAAATAACTAGTTATAGTAAGCATGAAAAAACTAAATGAAATATGTTTTTTTCTACATATGCTGATAAAACACTTACCTAAGTTTCAATTTCTCGAGATAGGATCGTAATGTAATAAAAAATACCAATTGAAAGCTCTTGATCGATCCGTCATTATAGACAGCACTAACAAAGATAAAATGAAATAGACAGAAAAAGGAAAAAAGAGATTTATTCACTAGGACACTGACTTATTCTACAATTCTAAATCATAGATTAATTGTGTAACTGGTGATGAGTCGAAAGTAGTTGATACCACCTTCTGCAAAGAGAAAGAGTGCCCTACAATCTATTGAAGAAATAAAACCTTTATTTTCTATTTATTTCAGGCCCAACTTGCTTCAGAGACTAGCAAGTTTTATTATTCCTTTTAGTTACATGTTATGTCTTTCCATATCATAAAATTTCTTATGGTTCAGTCAAAAAAAAGGGAACCCTTGCTTCGGATTTAATGTAACAAAGGTTGCATCATTAATATTGATTGTTCCCGTTTTTGTTTGTTCTCTTTCTTTCATCAAATACTATTTACTATTGTATTATAGTAGTACATTCATTGTATTGTACGACCAATCAATTACTTGAAATGAAAGAGAGTATTAGAGCACAATAATTTTTAACCATGAAAAAGAGTTAAGTTTATGGATTTCACATCTAATTGAATTGTATGAATATGATCAAATTTTTTTTATGAATTGTTCTATTAGAATAGTAGAATAGAATAGAATAGTAGAATAGAATCCAGCGATTCATACTTTCAAAAAATCATTACTTTCTATTATGGAGTCAGTAATAGAAACCTTATACTAATGAATTACAAGAATTTTCTGTTAAATAAGACACAGTTATCTATATACAAGGAACAATAAAGAAAGGGATTATGTAGCATTTCGTTTTGATACTTATCGAAACCGCGTTGCTGTGTCAGAGGAAGGATAGCTATACTGATTCGGTATACTCTAAATACACCTTCGGTACAATATTGACGATCTTACAAAGATGAATATCAGTAGTTTTCTATTTACTTTACTGATCCCATCTTTTACAGAATCGATTCCCTTTTTTGACTGTACAAGAATATGTGGAGCTCAGCATGTCTGGAAGCACGGGAGAACGTTCTTTTGCTGATATTATATTCGGGTAGTTTTTTCTTTGCCAAATTGCCTGAGGCTTATGCCATTTTCAATCCAATTGTAGATGTTATGCCCGTCATACCTCTATTTTTCTTTCTTTTAGCCTTTGTTTGGCAAGCTGCTGTAAGTTTTCGATGAAATTTTTAATACTCTTCTAAAAAAAAGCATTCAATTCATGATTTATTTGATAAAAAAGATTCTAAGAATCAATAAGATCGGATAAGTCTTACATTATGAAGTTTCGATTCCAAAATAAAATAGAAATTCTTGTATATTGGATAACTGTAGCACTTAATTTGGATCAGTCCATTTACTTGTTCTATCCTTCCAATTACAAAGACTCGATTGGGTTCCCGCACAATACCTAATTGCAAATATGACAAAAATATTTTGGTAACGAAAAAAATCAGAATCGTATTACAAATAAATTTGTGAACGAAAAAATATTTTTTTTTCGAGAAATTTTTTTCTGTTTTTTGGTGTCATGTCAAAACAAAATATGTGGTACAAAAATAGATAATCTATTCCCTTTTGCCAAAAAAAAAGATCTTGGAGATTGTGTAATGCTTACTCTGAAACTCTTTGTTTACACAGTAGTGATATTCATTGTTTCTCTGTTCATTTTCGGATTCTTATCTAATGATCCAGGACGTAATCCTGGGCGTGAAGAATAAAAAAAGAGATATTTTCGTTTTTTCCTCGCTTTGGTACATATGCCTTCATACGGATGCCGTTCGAGCTTTGCAATGCTCCAGCCACATTTCAAAGGTGTATGCTAGCAGTTTTTGCCGACATGGTGGGCAACTTTCTGGAGGTCTTTATGGACGATTTTTCGGTCTACGGGGATTCATTTGATCAATGTCTGGCTTATTTAGACCATGTCTTACGGAGGTGCTACGAAGTAAATCTTGTGCTCTCGTGGGAAAAGAGAAACTTCATGATGATCGAAGGATTGTGCTAGGTCACGTTGTTTCTAAACGTGGCATGGAGGTTGACCCAGCCAAGGTGGATGTAATTTCTAAACTTGAGCCACCTACAACAATCAAACAAGTCAGGTCATTCTTGGGCCATTTCAGTTTTTACCGACGATTCATCAAAGATTTATGCAAATTGGTTAGAGCGTTGACTGAGTTGCTCGGCAAGGAGAATGAATTCATCGTAGATGATCGTGTGCTCCTTGCCTTTAATAAGCTAAAAGAACTTATCACGCAAGCCCTTGTCTTGCAGCCACCGATCTGGACTCAGCCATTTGAGATAATGACCGATGCGTCAGATTATGCCATTGGTGATGTACTTGGACAGAGGAAAGATAATGTGCCATCTTCAATTCACTACGCTAGTCGAACGCTCGATGAAGCCCATCGATACTACACTATCACCGAAAAGGAGCTGCCAGCGGTAGTCTTTGTCTTGGAGAAGTTCAGATCCTATCTTCTCGGATCAAAAGTGATCATCTGCACTGACCATTCGGCCATCCGATATCTACAGCAGAAGAAGGACGCCAAACCATGCCTTATTCGGCGGATCCTTCTCCTCCAGGAATTTGACCTTGAAATTAAAGATAAACCTGGTGTAAAGAATGTGGTAGCCGATCATTTGTCGAGGCTTCCTGAGCCAGAATCTTCTGAGTTGAGCCTGCAACCAATCACAGAGACCTTTCCAGACGAGGTAATTCTGTCAGTCACCTCGCTTCCATGGTATGCGGACATCGTGAATTATCTCGTGACCAGTACAATCCCACCGGATTGGCCGAAGTTGAAAATAGATAGATTCTTGTCTAAAATCCATTTCTATCAGTGAGAGGATCCATACTTATTTCGTGAGGGAGCAGACTGTATCTGGAGAAGGTGTATTCCTCAGGAGAAAGTTCCAAGTGTCCTCACCTTATGACATGACCAAGATTTTGGAGGACATCATTCATGAAGACGAATGATAGTAAAAGTTCTTCAGAGTGGCCTCTGATGGCCTATACTATTCACAGATGCAGATGATTATGTCAAATGTTGCACTAACTGTCAGAAGATGGGCAGAACCATAGGAATGAGAGACACGATGTCTCTGAAATTCATTCAGATATCAGACGTCTTCGACGCATGGGGGCATCGACTTTATGGGACCATTTCCCAACAGTCACGGTTATGAATATATTCTACTTGCTGTCGACTATGTAAGTCACTGGGTGGAGGCTATCCCTGCCCGAACCGCCGGCAGTAGGACTGTCTGTCGATTCTTGAGGGATCACATCATAACACGGTTCGAGATTCCCAAGATTCTCATATCTAACAAGGGTAGTCATTTCATAAACAGAGAGGTGAAGAAGCCAACTCAGGAATTCTGCATTGAACATCGTAGTGCTTCACCTTATCACCTGCAGTCCAATGGCTTAGTTGAATGTTCAAACAGGGAGATCAAGACAATTCTACAAAAGCTTGTGCGTCCGGATTGCAAGAACTGGTCTCAGCTGCTTGATTCAGTTCTTTGGGCTTGCAGAACATCGTACAAGTCACCCTTGGGAATGTCTCCCTACCGCCTTGTGTATGGCAAGCCATGTCATCTGCCCGTTGAATTAATCCATAAATCTTTATGGGCCATCAACATCTGTAATTTGGGATTTGAGAAAGCAAGGAAGAACCGAAAATTGGATCTGAACAGATTATTGGAATTCAGAGATTATGCATACGACAACAGCTTGATGTACAAGGAGAAGGTCAAAATATGGCATAACAAGCATATCCGCCGCAAGTCCTTCAAGCCAGGTCAGAAGGAGTGGTTGTTTGATGCGAAATTAAAGATCTTTCCAAGCAAAGTGAAGAGCAAATGGACTGGGCCATTTATGATTAAGCATGTGCATGACAATGGAAGTGTATTGATATCTAATTTGTCAGCTGACGCACAACCATTTGTAGTCAATGGACAACATCTGAAGCCTTACCTTGAACATGATACATTCATGTCTGTCATTGACTCTATTCAAGTAATCTACAAGGATGAGCCGGATATTTCCGAAGAGGCAGAAGAAGGCAAAGTAGAGCAAAATATTTTTGAATGACTTTTCTTCTTTTCTTCTCTTCTTCTTTTTGTTCTCTTCTATCTTATTCTACCAACAAGATGTCATCCCCTTCATCACTGCTACACTTAGGATGCACTTTATCCCAAGTATAGGGGGATGTGCATCCCGAGTTGTTCATACTCCATCTTCTGATCTCTTTTCTTCTTTTCTTCTTTTTCTATCGAAAAAGGTGTCGCCCCTTTTTGTCAATATTCTATATTTAGGATGTACTTTGTCCTAAGTATAAGGGGGTGTACATCCCAAGTTTTCTTTCATTCTTTGATCCTCTCCATTGTCTCCTCTTCTTGTCTATACTTAGAGATATCTTACCCTAAGTATAGGGGGGAGACAATCTGGGTACGATCTGTTCATTCCCACCCTTGACCCTCCCTGCTTTGTGTACAATCTTCTATACTTAGGATTATCTGATCCTAAGTATAGGGGGGGCGATCAACTTCTCATTCGTTCATTCGTCTCTTCGTTCCTCATTCTTTAGATTTTCCTATACTCAGTACGAGTTATGTCTTCTCTTTTTCTTTCTGATCTATGAGGACATAACTCAAGCTAAGTATAGGGGGGTCGTATATACTGTGTATATACTTTAGCCATAACTCGTACTTTTGTATTTTCTTAATAATTATGGCTAATAATTCTTTAAAATTCATTAAAAACCTTAATAAAAAGTTGCTGTTATTCCTCAAATTCTTTTTGTATGTGATGATTAATAAATCAGGTGGAAATATTTTTTGTAAAATGTTTGAAAAATAGTTTAAAAATCTTTTGAGAACTATTTGGAAAATGTTTTGTTACATGTTTTCAACCTTTGTAAAAATTATTTGGTTTGAAACTTTTATTTTTCTTTATGTGAAAGAAAATGTTTGAAAAATGATTGCATATGGTTTGAAAAATGATTGCAAAAATATTTTGAAAAATCTATCTATACTGTTTGATTGCAAAAATGATTTTCAAATGTGGGTACATGTTTGCAAAAAAATTTTAAAAATTATTTGGACTATAGTTTTTCAAAAATTGTTTGTAAAATGATTTTCAAATGAGTTTGAGGAATACATACATCACACCAAAATTCATTATATGTATACTTATAAAATCTTCCACTTACCCTTGTAAATTCTTAAAATCTACTTCTTGTTTATAAGATGCATGCCTGTATAAATATTTTAACCTAGTTTTTAGCCAAAATATTTTTATTTTCAAAAATCCCAAAAACATTTGCAAAACTAAAAGACCAAAAATATTTGAAAAATCTTTTTGAAAATACAAAAAATGCATATGCACCATCTTTTCAAAAATCCATAAAAAGTTCAAAATCTTTGAAAATTGCATCACAAAAATATTTTCTACATTCTTCAAAGCATTTGCATACCATGAGCATTTTTCGGATTGAGTTTGATGGTTGAACAAGTCTAAGTAAAAATCGAAGATTGGAGCTTGGTTGGACTTAAAATCTACCTAATAACAGGAACCTTATAGGAGCTGGAATTGAGGTACTTCAAGTCTAGTTGACTTAATTCTTTGAGGATCACGAGACTTGGTTCAATGGATTCTTGACTGCCTAAGTAGAGTATTCCTTAACATACACACGACTCTTGTTGATAATGACCTAACTTGGACACCTGCACCTTTCACTTAGCTCAACTTAGTTGGAGTGGTGAGGGGATTGGATTTGTCGGTATGAGACACACACAAGTGGAAACACTCGTCCTCCTCTAGGGAGGGAAGTGCACCCCAACCCGTCCAGTGATGAGGAATTCTAAAGACAGGAGAGTGTGGGTTGCAATAAATCTTCAAAAGAGGGATAGTCTACTGGCTCAAGAGGAAAAACTCCTTATGTAAATGCTGTTATAAATAGTATTTCAAAAAAAAGAAAAGAAAAGAAAGAGACAGACATGCACAAAAATAAAATGCCTGCCAAAGTATGTGAATATGTTGTATAGCCAATAAGCAAGCTTGAGTTCCAAAGGCATATCATGTGAGCGTGCAGCTGGATGACTTGACTACACTGGTCTTGCATCCTAGGATAGGTAGCTACACTGGCTACTATCCATTCTTCTCTTCACCCCCTCCTCTTA
>JAZKJV010004061.1:0-24062 GCA_037367405.1 Ottelia alismoides | reverse complement strand
TTAAAACCGTGCGCAAACGTGATCCTTCAGCTAGTCTAGCTGGTGGTACCTCTAACACTCGTGCAGGGAGCATATAGCCCGAAGAGTCATAACTCCGTCAACCGAGTCTGCCGGAGGAGTCTCGCTCGCCTCCAAAACAAGTATCACAAAACGGATCTGTACGGTGCGATAAACGCGTGCATCCACCTCAATTCCACCAGAGTACCTACCACCACCCCACTCTGTGATGCCCCTCGAGTGGGGATGACTCACTGTCGGCTCAGCCGGACTACAAGGGTGTGCACCCACCTTGTAGTATAAAACACTCATCTCGCAAATGAGTAATCTTCTGCACTCTAAGGCAACTATCTTTGATACAATATTGATTCCCATTAATAAATTATACAATCCGTTTATGCTTAGGATCCTCGTATTACATCCCACTAGTTCTTCGTTCTTCAATTCATATTATAGCCATCTGCACTCCATACAAATTCCTGACATAATCATAATCCCAACACTATGTCTTTATTACTATGAGGAAATTATTCCTAACTAGAGAATTAACACAAATATCAAAAACAGAAAGGGGGGAATAAATACAATCCATTGTATACATGCCAACACTTTGATCTATATTATTGTGTTTCCATGTCATCACTAAATCAAGATGAACATCAAGTCAGTGGCATCATTTTATCCTTGCAAGCTCGTGAGATAACCCAGAAAAAGTAACATTATTTGTTCTATCATACTTATATAATCATAACTTGATATGTTAATAGTACACAATTATTAGTTTCTTAATGTGCCATATACGTACATTACGTCCATATTTCATAGTGGTCCACATTAAAGTTATAATCCGCAATTTCTGTGAAGTATGTGTCATGCAAAAACTCCTCATCGATAATATCCCTACCCAAAAATAGTATATGCGTACGAAAACTTCTCACCACCAATAATATCGCCTCAACGATTCGGAAATTTAAAACCAGTCTCAGATTATCAAATGAGATAAAAAAACCGAAAATCGACATGGAAGTTACCGAGCCAAATAACGTCGACAGACTGGAAAAATAAGAAACTTTCATGATATAATAAGAATAATTTAAGTGATGGAATCCTATGTCAGCCAAGTAATATAAGAATAGATTGATTTCTCCACTTAAACCTTATTAGACAGAAATCCATGTATCCAAGAAATGAGATTCTGATATGGGTTAAGGTGATCATAAAAAAAACTAATTAACTTGCTACAGGCTATAGAGTGACCTGAATTATATTTCATAATCCGTCCTCTTCTCAATCTCACATGTAAATCCATGCATAAATCACTCCACCTTCCAGAACAACACCAAACCCTATATTATTATAAACGTTACATTCTGAGCCATCATCGGGTTGTAAATCTATCAAACAATATTTTCAATAACCATTCTGTGAGTATCTCTCCCAATTTATATTCCAATGTTAAAATAAATCACTATAGATGAAAATATTCATAACTAGAGATTAGTTATATATATATAAACGTTGGATCATTCGTACTATCCACAAGGATTTAATATGGGATTCATGAATCGTGATTTACCAACAGCAAAAGGAGATCCCGGAGGTCGGATCAAAAATTGAGCAATCATCCTCCGAAAATCACATTCTCCAATATCGCAATATGTGCGAAAGTTTTTGATAGCGGTGGTGACACCGTTCTCTCCAATTCCGCAATATCGCAATATTGCAATATCGCAATTATAAACGTTGATTTTCCCTTGCGATGACCCTCCTCGTCTTCTTCTTGTCGCGAGTCTACGAGACTTCGAGAGTTTTTTATAGCGGTGGTGACACCGTTCTCTCCTTGATTTTCTGAAGAAGGAGATGGAAAAGAGATAAGGGAATGACTTGGGGAGGAAGAAAGGATGGATTAGGGTTTGGAAAAGGAGTAGGAATCAGGGGAGATGAAGGGTGTGGGTCTTTATATAGTTGGGGATTAAAATCTTAGTTTTAGTAACCCTAAAACAACCCTAATTCGAAATTAATTAACCAAAACCCGTAACCCTTAATTCCCTCAAAAACCATGACCCCTCTTCACTAAAACATGCATACTCCTCCACATCCGGACTCGGAATTTCGCGTTTTTGGGCTCGTTGGAAAGCTTGCGACGAGACGCTTCGTTTGAGAATAATATTGAATAGGTTTTAAAGCTTCAGAAAATCCGAAAATTACGGGGTGTTACATCATAACAACCTTAAAAACAGTCTCGTCCCCGAGACTTAGGATGCAAAAGGTGTAATCATAACAACCTTAAAAAGGATGAAAGTAGCTTATATATTACCTTTAAAAAGGTATGGGTAGTCCCGTCGTATATCCGCCTCAGGTTCCCAGGTGGCCTCCTCGGAGTTGTGTCGTTGCCAAAGGATCTTCACCAAAGGTATCTCCTTGTGCCTTAACTTCTTCACTGAATCATCGATGATCCGAACTGGTTCCTCCGGATAACTCAGGTCAGTATCCACATGAAGGTCATCATAACTAATCACATACGATGGATCATGCACATATTTTCTCAAGTTGGAAATATGAAAAACATCATGCACACCAGCAAGGTGAGGAGGAAGAGCAATCCTGTACGCAACTTTACCAATCTTGTCGAGAATCTCGAACGGTCCGACAAACCGGGGTGCTAACTTTCCCTTCACTCCAAATCGCTGAACTCCCTTTGTGGGAGAAACTCTCAAGAAGACAAAATCTCCAACTTCAAAGCTAAGATCAGTGCGTCGTCTATCGCTATAGCTCTTTTGCCTACTCTGTGCATAAGCAATTTCTTCCGAGCTATCTTGATTGCCTTAGCAGTCTCCTCCAAGTACTCTATCTTATGTAAGAGGTTATGTCCAATCTCCTGCCAACTCAGAGGTGTAGAGCATCATCTTCCATACAATCCTTCAAAAGGTGCCATACCTATGCTGGCATGGTAACTGTTATTATACGTAAACTCTGCTAGCGGCAAATGGTCCTTCCACGACCCTTTCCACTCTAGTACACATGCTCGAAGAAGATCCTCCAGTGTCTGAATCGTCATCTCGGATTGTCCGTCGGTCTATGGATGGTAAGCAGAACTGAGGCATAGTTGTACTTCTAAAGAACTCATGAATTCCCTCCAGTAGTGAGAGGTAAACCTTGGATCGCGATCAGATACAATCTGCTTCGGCAGCCCATGAAGTCTGACAATCTCCTTAATGAAGACCACTGCAAGCTGTAAGGGGGTGCATGCCATACTCACAGGTATGCAATGTGCTGACTTAGTAAGCCTATCAACCACGACCAAGATGGCATCATGACTACTAGTGGTCTTAGGAAGACCCGTCACAAAATCCATAGGTATACCCTCCCACTTCCACTCAGGAATAGGAGGGGATTGCAAAAGTCCAGGTGGCCTCTTATGCTCAGCCTTAATTTGCTGACACGTCAGGCATTTTGCCACAAACTTGGCCACATCCCTTCTCATTTGCTTCCACCAAAAATTCTTTTTCAGATCCTTATACATCTTTGTGCCACCAGGATGTATCGACAAACGTGAACTATGTGCCTCACGCATGATCTCTTCCCTCAATTGTACATCTGCTGGAACACACAATCGATTCCCATTTCGTAACACACCATCTTGATAAGAAAAGCCAACTAAGGTTCCTGTGATAGCCTTCTCCTTGAATCTCTGCATACTCATGTCTTCATGTTGCCCTTGGATGATTCGCTCAACTAACTCTGGACGAGAAGGGGATGGAACTATGACAGTCTCTCGACTACTCTGAAATGGATGCCAATCACTGAAAGCTGCAAGAAGATCCCATGCTTTAAGCTGAGGACGAGATTCACTTGAATGAGGCCTACGACTAAGGGCTTCAGCAACCACATTCGCCTTACCATGATGGTAAGAGATGGTGCACTCGTAATCCTTTAACAGCTCCAACCATCTCCTTTGCCTCATATTGAGCTCCTTCTGATCACAAAGATGCATGAGACTCTTGTGATCTGTGAAGATTTCAAAAGCAACACCATAAAGATAATGTCTCCACATTTTATAAGCAAAGATAACTGCTGCCAGTTCCATATCATGAGTTGGGTAACTTTTCTCATGTGGCTTCAACTGTCTAGATCCATACGCAACAACCTTACCATGTTGCATCAAAACCGCACCTAAAACCTCCTTTGATGCATCAGTGTAAACTGTGAATCCGTTTGGACCCGATGGAATTGTGAAAATAGGAGCTGTAGTGAGCCTTTCCTTCAGTGTCTGGAAGCTATTCTCACACTCTTCTGACCAAGCATATGGCATCTCCTTCTTGGTCAGCTGGGTGAGGGGAAGGGCAATCTGAGAAAATCCCTTCACAAACCGTCTGTAATAATCGGCTAAACCAAGAAAACTTCGGATCTCAGACACGTTCTTCGGTCGTTCCCAACTAAGGACTGCCTCGATTTTTGCAGGATCTACAGACACTCCTGCACCTGAGATAACATGGCCTAAGAATGATACTTCTTGAAGCCAAAACTCACACTTACTAAACTTTGCATATAGCTTGTGCCTCCGCAAGGTCTCCAGCACTGTTTGTAAGTGAGTGCGATGTTCCTTCTCATCTCGAGAGTAGATAAGGACATCATCAATGAAAAACACAACAAAACTGTCGAGGAAAGGCTGAAAAACTCGATTCATCATGTCCATGAATGCTGCTGGGGCATTTGTCAAGCCAAAGGGCATCACCAAGAACTCGTAGTGACCATATCTGGTTCTGAATGCAGACTTAGGTATATCCACATCCCGAATACGTAACTGGTGATAACCAGACCGTAGATCAATCTTAGAGAAGATGGATGACCCTTGTAGCTGATCAAAGAGATCGTCAATGCGCGGCAAAGGGTAACGATTCTTGATTGTTACTTTATTCAACTGTCGATAATCTATACACATGCGCATAGATCCATCCTTCTTCTTAACAAAAAGGACAGGCGCTCACCATGGAGAGGTACTAGGGCGTATGAAACCCTTCTCCAGCAGTTCTTGTAACTACACCTTGAGTTCCTTCAGCTCAGCTGGTGCCATCCTGTATGGTGTCATGGATACTGGTTGAGTTCCTGGAATGATAGAAATCTCAAACTCCACCTCACGAGGTGGAGGAAGCCCATGAAGATCTACAGGAAATACATCTGGAAAGTTCTTTACTATCTCGATCACCTCTATTCCTTCCATGGGAGTTTGATTCCCAATGACGTGAGCAATAAATCCTTCGCATCCTTGAGATAACAGACGATGAGCTTGCAATGCTGATATGCAGGTTACCCCTCTCGACGAGGTGCTTCCATCAAATACGAATTCTTGTAGCTCAGGAATTCTAAAAATAATATGTTTTTGGAAACAGTCTAGACATGCGTGGTGATTCTCAAGCCAGTCCATGCCGAGAATAACATCAAAATCCTCCATCTGAATGAGCAGCAAGTACGCCTCCAGCATATAACCTCCAATATAAACCGGACAATCGGGAAATACCCGATGAACAACAAACACCTGACCTCCAGGTCCCTTAATAAGATAAGGATTTGAAATAATGGTAGGCTCTCGGCCTAAGGTATCCGCAAAACTCCATGATACGAAGGAATGAGATGCACCCGAGTCAAAAAGAGCATGAGCTGTAAAGTCGCCTACTGAAATCATACCTCGTACTACTGATCCCGAAGTATGTGCTTGCCCATCGGTGATGGCATTTAGTTGTCCTTCTCTTCGTGGCCCACTGGAACCTGTCGTGCTTCGAGTCTGGTTGGGATGTCCCCTGCCACCACGAGAGGTGGAACCACGTCCCTGGTGCTGCGGACGTCCCCCTCGTACAGTACCTCGCATCTGTGAAGCTCCCAACGGACAGTTGAACCTGATGTGCCCCTCTTGGTTGCATCGGTAGCAAACACGTGCATCGATTATGCTGTTCACCATTGGATGTGATGGCCGTGATGGCTCGGAAAGTGCTTGCCCCAAGGTAGGAGCTCCTCCATGTGCGGACCTGGTAGACATGCCATGCCAGTAGGGGTGGATACGTTGTCCTCTTCGTGCTGTGGAACTATCATTAGGAGCAGTCCTCCCATAATAGCTCGATCCTCCTTGCCTGGTTTGCACTGACCTGCCTTCACGCAAGTCCTCCTCCACTCGTGATGCAGCATCAACCACTTCCTTCATAGTAACCAATCTAAGGGGTACTACTCTCTCGCGAATTTCCTTACGGAGACCTCGAAAGAACTTGAATGCTTTGTCAGCCTCAGTCGGCACAGTGCTAGCAACATACTTCAGCAACTCCGTGAACCTGTTTAGATAAGCAGTCACCGTCTTGTTCCCTTGCTCGAGTAGTGTGAACTCCATGCGGCGCTGCTCTAGCCAGTATTCCGGATAGAAATGCTCCTGAAATGCCTCCGTAAATTTCTCCCAAGTAACTGGCGTTGTAATCTGCGCCTCCCTAGAACTCCACCATTCCTCAGCATAGCCCGCTAAGGAGTAAGTGACAAGGGTAACCTTCTCCTCATCTGGTATATGTATGGTGCGGAATACCTTTTCCACACGCTTCAGCCATCTCTCTGCCACATCTGGGCTTGTATTGCCTAGAAACTCTGGAACTTTCTCCTTGCGATATTTTGAAAATATGTCTTCTTATCGCGGTGGTGGCGGCGACAAAGGAGGAGGAGGAGGAGGTGGCGGTGGTGGTGGATCACCATCTCCCCCACCCATCCCAGACCCGCCCTCAGATGCAGATCTCGACAATCGCTCCTCGAGCATGAGCTGCCTCTGCTGCACATCTTGCAGCATCTCCATCATGGCAGCCAACTGTTGCGCAGTCTGATCCCTACGAGGCGGCATGACCTGCATGAGTAGAAATAAAAAGAGAATTGTGATTAGATCCAGGAGTAGAGGTCACTAGTCAACCTTGATCATTACTTTTTTTTTCAGAAGTCGGAAGACTACCTGTCTAATGTACAATGGTATTTCTCCTACCATACAGTTGTCTATGACTGATGGGGTAATTTGGCTCTGATACCAAATGAAGCGCCCCGCCTCGACGGGAGTGCATCTCAACACCCATTCACATTTTTTTTACCCAACAACAGTCATAAACAACCTGCATGATATACCATTTATACAAAAAAACATAGGAAAGAAAATCTAAGTTTTCATTGATAACAAAAGTCCACATAGGAATAGCAATAAATCCTCAGAGTCTCTTTATTACATCATAAATACTTGGAAATGAAAGATAGCAACAACTACTAAGCAACTAGTCCTCAACCTTAACAACGGCCTGCAGACGCACCATCAAAGATGTGAGCCTATGTCTCTTAGTCTACACTCCCTGTTGGATTTCCAAGGAATGTAACTGGTGAGTCAACTGACTCAGTAAGGATAAAATAAATTATAAATCAAGAGATTATGGGTAGATAATGCAATTGCAGTAACTGAGCAAGTTTAGAAGAGAACAATTTAAAAACATCTAGTAATAAGCAATCAGTATTATATTCTAGGCATTTAACAAGCATGCAATCAAAACCAATTCCTTGACATAACTTAATCCATATTTTCATTTACTTATCTCGGGCTCGTTCGTCAAAGGAGAAAGCCTACACTAGGAATGAAGTCTGCAACACTCCATTCATAGTGCAACCTAAAACCCGTGCGCAAACGTGATCCTTCATCTAGTCTAGCTGGTGGTACTCTAACACTCGTGCAGGGAGCATATAGCCCGAAGAGTCGTAACTCCGTCAACCGAGTCTGTCGGAGGAGTCTCGCTCGCTCCAAAACAAGTATCACAAAACGGATCCGTACGGTGCGATGCACGCGTGCATCCACCTCAATTCCACCATAGTACCTACCACCACCCCACTCTGTGATGTCCCTCGAGTGGGAATGACTCACTGTCGGCTCAGCCGGACTACAAGGGTATGCACCCACCTTGTAGTATAAAACACTCATCTTGCAAATGAGTAATCTTCTGCACTCTAAGGCAACTAATCTTGGATACAATATTGATTCCCATTAATAAATTATACAATCCGTTTATGCTTAGGATCCTCGTATTACATCCCACTAGTTCTTCGTTCTTCCATTCATATTATAGACATCTGCACTCCATACAAATTACTGACATAATCATAATCCCAACACTATGTCTTTATTACTATGAGGAAATTATTCCTAACTAGAGAATTAACACAAATATCAAAAACAGAAAGGGGGGAATAAATACAATCCATTGTATACATGCCAACACTTTGATCTAAATTATTGTGTTTCCATGTCATCACTAAATCAAGATGAACATCAAGTCAGTGGCATCCTTTTATCCTTGCAAGCTCGTGAGATAACCCAGAAAAGTAACATTATTTGTTCTATCATACATATATAATCATAACTTGATATGTTAATAGTACACAATTATTAGTTTCTTAATGTGCCATATACGTACATTACGTCCATATTTCATAGTGGCCCACATTAAAGTTATAATCCGTAATTTTTGTGAAGTATGTGTCATGCAAAAACTCCAAATCGATAATATCCCTACCCAAAAATAGTATATGCGTACGAAAACTTCTCACCACCAATAATATCTCCTCAACGATTCGGAAATTTAAAACCAGTCTCAGATTATCAAATGAGATAAAAAAACCGAAAATCGACATGGAAGTTACCGAGCCAAATAACGTCGACAGACTGGAAAAATAAGAAACTTTCATGATATAATAAGAATAATTTAAGTGATGGAATCCTATGTCAGCCAAGCAATATAAGAATAGATTGATTTCTCCACTTAAACCTTATTAGACAGAAATCCATGTATCCGAGAAATGAGATTCTGATATGGGTTAAGGTGATCATAAAAAGAAACTAATTAACTTGCTACAGGCTAAAGAGTGACCTGAATTATATTTCATAATCCATCCTCTTCTCAATCTCACATGTAAATCCATGCATAAATCACTCCACCTTCCAGAACAACACCAAACACTATATTATTATAAACGTTACACTCTGAGCCATCATCGGGTTGTAAATCTATCAAACAATATTTCAATAACCATTCCATGAGTATCTCTCCCAATTTATATTCCAATGTTAATATAAATCACTATAGATGAAAATATTCATAACTAGATTAGTTATATATATATAAACATTGGATTATCCGTACTATCCACAAGGATTTAATATGGGATTCATGAATCGTGATTTACCAACAGCAAAAGGAGATCCCGGAGGTCGGATCAAAAATTGAGCAATCATCCTCCGAAAATCACATTCTCCAATATCGCAATATGTGCGAAAGAAAAAGGGAGAAGGCGAAAAATCTGTTACCTATACTCGTGCACGTCTTTGATCCTCGGGCTCGATAGCCGATCACGAATCCTGTGAGAGGGTTGATTTTCCCTTGTGATGACCCTCCTCGTCTTCTTCTTGTCGCGAGTCTACGAGACTTCGAGAGTTTTTGATAACGGTGGTGACACCGTTCTCTCCTTGATTCTCTGAAGAAGTCGATGGAAAAGAGATATGGGAATGACTTGGGGAGGAAGAAAGGATGGATTAGGGTTTGGAAAAGGAGTAGGAATGAGGGGAGATGAAGGGTGTGGGTCTTTATATAGTTGGGGATTAAAATCTTAGTTTTAGTAACCCTAAAACAACCCTAATTCGAAATTAATTAACCAAAATCCGTAACCCTTAATTCCCTCAAAAACCATGACCCCTCTTCACTAAAACATGCATATCTCCCACATCCGGACTCGGAATTTCGCGTTTTTGGGCTCGTTGGAAAGCTTGCGACGAGACGCTTCGTTTGAGTATAATATTGAATAGGTTTTAAAGCTTCAGAAAAATCCGAAAATTACGGGGTGTTACACACACACACTAGGAGTCCTACCAGTCCTGCTATAGACTATCAGTGGTGCGATCGAGGGCATCGCTTGTCTGCAGGTAAGTAGAGCGATCGAGGTTTGGTTGTCAGCATTCCACTACAGCCTCAGGCCAAGAAATCGCCAGAAAAAAGAGGGAGAAGAGTTCCGACGCTCGACGACTTGAAGAGTGGTCTGACAGGTCAGTATAGGCCTGGAGATCTGATCCTGCTCTTCTGGCCTTTAGTCTTCTTAGGACAAGGGACCAGACAAGTCCAAGGATGAACCTCCTCTTCTGCCAGACTGAGACCCTAGCCTATTCCAGCTCTTCCCGCTCAATTGACGTTCTTCTTTCTTGTTATGGAACTAGAGTAATGTGTCAGGATTCACAGCAGAGGTTCATATTAAGTAAATAGACGGGCAGTCAAGCAAGGGTTGTCTTCAGGCTCGGAGAAAGAGCAGGGGCAGAAAGCCATCAAAGAAGAAAGTGGTTAAACAGACCTCTTCACTTGTTTTTAAAGGATTTTCTTTCTCATAGGTCGACAAACCCAGCACACTGAAAGAGAAAGAAAAGCGATGCCCGAAGAGGTGAGCTAGAAAAGCCTAGATGAGCGTGAGTGCGGGTGAGCGTCAAAGCGAGGGCTGAAAATCAATACTTGGGAGGAGAGCTGGTCGCAGCCTCGCACACGTCAAATCCGCCTTTAACCAAAGAGGGTGGGCAACTTTTCCCTCACCAGACTCTGATTCAGATATATGCTGAAAGTAGAGCACTGCTGTCTGATGGTTAGTGACTAATAGAAAGGCATATGGATCATCCGCCTGGCCTGACTGGCCCTGATCCGATAGGGGCGAGCCTTCTCCGGAGGCGTCTGAGTGCGTCACTAGGAGTCCATCATCAGTCAGAAGCGAGAGATGAAAGAGCAACTACGTTCCGGAATCTTTAGCCGCTGGTATCGATCCTTCGTCTCCCGACCCTAGGACTCATTCACGCTTCGCTTAGATTGGAGTCATGAGCGAGAGGAAGAGGGGTGGGGCCAAGACATCAGGCTAGGAAAGGTAGGTGAGATAGGACCTGTCTCCAATAGAAGAATGAATGTGGAATCCGCTCAAACTAGGCGCATATATCGCGACTGACAGGAGCGGGCTTCTCTTCTTATCCACCGGAGAGAGCCTGGATCATTTTCGAGCGAGGAAACAGCCGGACTAGGACTAGCGCTTCCTGTTTTTCGATAATCTCGAGTGCAGTTGACTTATATCCGGAGCCCAGAGTGCTGTTTTTGGCGTCGAGATCTTTCGTCGAGTTATTGAGACTTCCGGACTTCAAGAGACCTCTTTCTGGCCTGTGCCCCCCATTCCCGAAGGTCCTGTTCGGTGAGTCGGTACCCCCGAGCCCATTCAAAAATGAGATGGCTTTCCCGCGTATAATCAAAACTGATGATACCTACCTTCCCCCGTACCACCTGCTAATACTAAGTCCTAGCCTCCTACCTCCGCTGACGCTCCGTCATTCACAGCAGCAGCTGCTTAGACAGAAACAACGTATTACGAAGACCGTACCCACTATAGTCTCTGTGCCTCCGTCTCACCTTAGGCCTAGCGGCTCACCTTCGTCCCGAGCCCTGGTCACCCCTCCTTTTGCCTCCTTCCCCTACTCCTCTTCCCCGGTCGACATCTGCTTCTAAGACAAGATTCCCCAGGTAATTTCGAGATGAGATTGACCGCTCAATGCTTAGTAAACTATACTAGCCTACTTCCTAGCCTTCCCTCTTCGGCAGTCTTCCCCCGGCATCTGATGCCTCGTCATCAACTAGACTATGGGGCCCTCTCTGACTCCTTTTTTGATCTTTTTTTTTCACTAGCATTGATCTCTATTTTCATCCACCTAAATATGTTGGTTTTCATTCAGGTGACTTAACACCAACCAAGTTGAGAAACGAAACCCGGAGTTCAAAGTAGTATATATAGGGACCCAGCTTAGGAATATGGTAGCCCGATCTTCTTTCGCAGAAGAATTTGAAGAGAAGAGAGTCTGAACTCCATCCTGAGTATAAAACAGGGTGCAGTCTCAAAGAGGGAGGCGGAGATCTTTAATGGTAATCGTCAAAAGAGAATCAAAACGATATTCAAATACATATACTAAAAAGCCCCTAATTATTTGATATAGTTAATTAAAGAAGAGGTTCAAGCAAGAAAGGAGGCTGGAGAGTGATACTAGAAAAGCCTTCCAGACCTATCCCTTCGCATGCTTCTAAGGCTCGAACTCGTCACTAAGTACGAGTAAAGCAGGAGCTATTCCCGCCCAGCTCCAACAATCTTTCATGGGGTGGGGACCTAGAATTACTACTGGCATAGTTCGTTCCAACCTCTTTCCCCAATTATATATTACGGGTCAAAAGACTTTGACTTTTGGGACTAGTTTGCCCTAGCTTTGGGAAAGTTGCACAAGCTTCTAGCGTCATTGCTGAGGCTCCCAGGGAGCCGAATCACGGAAGATTCATTTATTCTTTTCTCCAGAATAGACTACTAACTCGTCAAGCACCCCATTTCTCATCAGTTTGTATTTGTGATGGGAAACTCAATGTTTGATCAAAAGCATCAAAGCGAGAGAAATTGAGAAATCTAGGAATTTTCCTGATCCTTCACTTGCCAGCAAGTCCGTCTTCGGCATCCGGCTGCTTGATTGATGAGATGTAAAAAATTAATAATTATAAAATTATTTAAACTCTATTTAACGACTAGTGTTTTTAATTTATTGCTTCTCATAGTATCACTACGACAACGTCTTCATCGTTTGTTATTGTTATAAATGGACAACCTCATACACAATGTGGGAAGAGAGGCAATGCTCATTTGGTATGAACGAACAAGCAATAATGTCATTGGCACATGTGAATGAGAAGATATAAAGGGATATTATAATATGGGTTAAAATGAGACTAGATTATGAATATTTCTGAAAAGTTTGTATTTTGCTAATTTATTGGAAATTATTTTTTGTTAAAAAATTGGATGGTTGAATTGATGGTTTGGTTCAATTGGTTCAACCGGGTTTTGACCGGTTTTGACTGGTTTTTATTTTCTGAGTAAAAACCGGGTGGTTGGACTGTTTTTCCTCGGGTTCAACCGGCCGGTTCGGTTCGATTTTTAAAACTTATTAAATATGGATATGTACATCAAAAAGGGAATAATTAACTTGCATATCAAATATTTTTGTAAGAAGAAACATTTTTTTAAGAATATAAAGTAATATACCAATTCAAATAACTTGTATAACACACAATTAAATGACTTAAATATGTGTGTATGTATATATTCCTGTATAGAAAATTACTCAAACAGACTGATCTATTTTTAATTTTTTACAGTGCATGCCCATTGATTCAATAATAAGGTTATCCTATAACCATATCCATATCTTAAAGAAATGAAAATAAATGAAAATGATATCTATATCCGTGTCCAAATTGATTAAAAATGAAAAGACATCCTCATCCCTTGTCAGATGATCATATACACCACATTGGAAGATGCATATCGATACCTGCTTAAACATGTACATGGTTTCTGCGGACAGATGCGGATCTGCAGAAAAAAGATGCAAGTATCGTGGATGGATACCTATCTCTGTTTCCAGTTGCATCCCCTGGTTACATCTTTTGCTGTTCTCCAGTTTGATTTCAGGTCAAAGTCTTTAATGAAGTTTTAACTTGTGAACCTGAATGTTTACTTCAATCCGAAGATGTAAAGGAGGAGTCTTTCCCCGTAAAGGTTTTAAGAGCGCTTTTTATTTTTTATTGTCATAATTCTTCAGGTGGATTTCAGATTGAATTAAACCTCATGCAATCTGAGGCTGCCATTTGAAATCTGGAATATTTTTTTGGCATTTTCCTGATGGCTGAAGTAAATCCAGTGTACCTGCATCATAATACTATTTGAATTTGTGTTCCCAAGTGAAGTGCTTGTTTTAGGGGGCTCTAATTTAAGTACTGATGTGAACTTTTTTGATCCATATACACATTAATCATCCTTACATACCTCACTTCTCTTTGATTACATAATTAAGATTTTTGACGTGTGTGTTTATAGAGGGTAAAGTGGGGCTGCCCCTTGGGGGAGCTAACTGGGATCCCCACGCCCCATTTTCCTCGTATTTTTATTTTTGCGAAAATGCTTTCGCGGATTTTCATTATTATATCCCTATATTATGTTATTCAAATTTCGTGCGAAACAGAGACTCCTACGGCCTCCATCCAGACGGGGTCGATTTCAACAATTTGGCGACTGTTAAAAAATGTATGTGTAGATTGATGCCGTATAAGTCTCTGTTTCTCAAGAAACTTGAATGACATAATATATGGATATAGTGAAAAATTTCCGTGGATTTATTTTTCAAAAAATAAAAATAAAAAATATAAGAAAATCGTGGTGGTGTGAGCCAAGTTAGCTCCCCCCTAAGAGGCAGCCTCATCCCCCCCCCCCCCGCCACACACACACACACACACACACACACACACATATATATATATATATAGAGAGAGAGAGAGAGGAGTGATCCTATGAGATGGGATTTGGTGAGATGAGAGATTCTGGACCACTACTTTCAACCTTCTCTCTCTTATTTTCTCTCTCCTGATTGAAAGTAGTGGCCCAGAATCTCCCATCTCACAATCTCACAGAAATCTCATCTCATAGGATCGGCCCTATATATATATATAGGGATATTTACCCAGCAGACCCTGAAATCTTTCTAAATTACCTCTACGACCTTTGAAACATCGATATTCCTCCCTCGACCCCGTAATCTTGCTCCGTTTTACCTCATGAACCCTACTGTTAAATTGAGACATCTTGAACTAACTTGAGTGAGTTAAAACCGAGTTAATCGAACCATACAAAATCTAACGGTTGAAATTTTCTTCCCTAGAGGTAATTTAGAAAGATTTCAGGGTCTTATCCCACAGACCGACTTCTGAGTGTTGATAAACTGGAAAAATGACAGGCGGAGAAGAAGCTGGCCATCACAGTGTTCAGCTTCCCGCCGGACAAGGGCAACGTCGGCACGGCGGCGTACCTCAACGTCTTCTCCTCCATCTACTCCGTCCTTGTGAATGCTATTCTTGGCATTCTAATTATTTTAAGTGTTTTAAATAAAGCCATATATTAGCCTAGTCTTAGTTGGTTGAAGGTAGAGCTATTATCTAGCAAGTTAGGATTAGGTGGATGGTCCTCGTTGCATGGAGGAGGTTTTATTTTTTATTATTTTTATTTGCATTCTATTTTTATCCATGAGATGTAGCTATATAAGCATGTGCTCTCAAGCTTCCAAAGCACACATTCACCAAGTGCAATACAACAAGAGTTCTTCTCTTCTCTTAGTGCTTCTTCCCTGCTCTCCATCTCCCAAATATCCTTTGTTTTTCTATCATCTGGTATCAGAGCCACTTCCATGGCTATCGTCCTTGGAGAATCGTCATGGGCACACCAACTGAGTCATACGCTCCAGTACCCTCAGTTGACGAACACGAACTACACCAGCTGGGTGATTCGTGTTCAGGCCATAATGGAGGATCAAGGCCTCTGGGGGGCTGTTGCTCCGGCAGAGGGAACTCAAGTCGATGTCCGGCTCGACAAGAAGGCAAAGATGCATCTCTTCCAAGCGCTTCCGGAGGATCTCCTCATGTTGGTGGCCAAGAAGACGACAGCGAAGGAAGTTTGGGATTGCCTCAAGATGAGGTTCGTTGGTGTGGACCGAGTTCGGGACGCACGGTTGCAGACGTTGAAGCGGGAGTTCGACGTCATGCGGATGAATGATGGAGAATCCCTCGACCAATACACTGGTCGACTAACAGCCATGTTTGTCAGGTATGCAACTCTTGGCGAGACGATGACGGATCTTATGCTTGCAAAAAAATTGTTCGACACGGTGCCAGAACGGTTTATCAGTGTGATAGCCGACATCGAGCAATTTTGTGACCTCAAAACCTTGGTTTTTGAGGAGGCCGTCGGCCGACTCAAAGCCTTTGAGGAGCGGACATGCAGGAAGAACACTAGCGCAGGTGGAAGCGCAGACGTGCAACTGCTCCTCACTCAGGCCGAGTGGGAGGCACGATCTAAGAAGACCGGAGGAGATTTGTCGAAGAACAAAGCTCCCGCAGATGGCGGGAACAACGGCTGTGGAGGTCGTGGGCGTGGCAGAGGAGGCTACAAAGGTGGTCGTGGAGGACAACGCAAAGATGAAGTAAATGGCTCTAACGGCGGTGGTCGTGATAAGAGTCACATTCGGTGCTATAACTGCAACGGGATGGGACATTACTCGACAAACTGTCGAGCCCCGAGGAAGAAGGAGGAAGCACACTTTGCACGTGCCGAGGACGTTGAACCAGCACTTCTACTAGCGGTCTCAAATGAGACTTTGCTGGTTGAGGAAGAATGGCAGGAGATCGTGATGCTGAATGAGGAGAAGGTGTGGCCGGAGTTGCATGCTACCGAGCATGTTGAGGGACCAACAGATGTATGGTACCTCGACAACGGCGCTAGCAACCATATGACCGGCGATGAAGCTAAGTTCCACGAGTTGGATAAAGCAATCACCGGAAGCGTCAGATTCGGCGATGGCTCGACGGTGCAGATCAAGGGGAAGGGATCAATCCTCTTCACATACAAGAATGGTGATCAGTGGCTTCTCCAAGAGGTATTTTTTATCCCTAGACTTCGTAGCAATCTCATAAGCCTTGGTCAACTCACTGAGTCTGGGCACCAAGTGCTTATGGATGAAGATACGCTCAAAGTATCAGACAAAAATACCTCTCGCTTGATCATAAAAGTAAAGCAGACACAAAATCGTCTCTACTGCATCGAGCTACAACTGGCGAGGCCAGTTTCATTATTAGCAAGCCTTGACGATCCTGCATGGTTGTGGCATGCTCGTCTTGGCCACATCATCTTTCTAGCATTGAAGATGCTTGCCAGCAAAGGATTGGCGGCTGGTGTGCCGCTGATTACGCATCCCGACCAGGTGTGCCGGACTTGTCTAGCGGCAAAGCAGACAAGATTAACGTTCCTGAAAGCAGCCAAGTACCAAGCACAGAAGCCGCTCGAACTTCTACACATTGATTTGTGTGGACCGATCACGCCCTCAACTCCAGGTGGTAATCACTATTTTATGCTAATTGTAGATGATTACTCTCGGTGGATGTGGCTACATGTACTCAAAACAAAGGATCAAGCATATTCGGCATTCATGAAGACCAAGTTGCTAGCAGAGAACACGAGTAATTATCGTGTTAAGGCTATCCGATCTGATCGCGGAGGAGAGTTCTTATCAGGCGAGTTCGCAAAGATGTGCGAGCAGGCAGGGATCGAGCGTCACCTCACCGCACCATATTCACCCCAGCAAAATAGTGTGGTGGAGCGACGTAACCGTACGGTGATGGATATGGCATGCTCACTTCTCAAAAGTATGAGCGTACCAAGCAAGTTTTGGGGGGAGGCAGTATGGCATGCCATCTATCTCCTCAATCGCCTCCCAACCAAAGCGATGGGCGATCGCACTCCATTCGAGGCGTGGATGGGAAAGAAGCCACATCTAGCACATGTTCGAGTTTTTGGTTGCATGGCACATGCTAAGGTGACCATGCCAAACCTCAAGAAGCTCGATGATCGCAGTCGACCGATGGTGTACCTGGGTGTTGAAGAAGGTTGCAAGGCCTACTGCTTACTGGACCCCCATCAAGGAAAAATCCATGTAAGTCGTGATGTTATATTTGAAGAAAATGTAGAGTGGAAATGGTCTGCTGATATGGAAAGTGGTCAATCACCCAATTTTGTGATTCAGGAGGACATCAACACCGAACCGGTTGAAGTCTGCTCAGCTCCATTGTTGGGTACATCGGAAGATGAGCCAACAACAGTGCTCGAACCATCTACACCGACCTCTCCAATAGGTGCTGCATCAAGCTCGTCATCAACACCCACTAGCATCAGGAATGCTCCGGAGGTCATGCCATCCACGACAGAAGATGTTGACCAGGGTAGGCACTCACCTACACTTTGGTCAGGAGGACAAGTCGACAGCGATGGTGCACCTGTCCGTTATAGGTCCATGGCTGACATCATGCGTGATGCTCCGCACATGGATCTAACAGAAGAAGAAGCAATGCTCACAGAGACGGAGGAACCTTCATGCTTCCAGGAGGCTGTTGGTCATCCAGCATGGGATGGCGCCATGGCCCAAGAGATTTAAGCCATCGAAAAAAATGCGATGTGGTTACTCACCATGTTACCGGCGGGACATAAAGCTATAAGACTTAAATGGGTGTACAAACTCAAAAAGAACTCAGATGGTGAAGTTATCAAATACAAGGCCTGCCTTGTTGCAAAAGGGTATGTACAACAACAAGGCATTGACTTTGAAGAAGTCTTTGCTCCAGTCGCTCGCCTTGACACAATACGTGTCATTTTAGCTGTTGCGGCCAATCGAGGATGGCAAGTTCATCACCTTGACGTCAAGTCAGCATTCTTGAATGGTGAACTCGAAGAAGAAGTTTATGTGACCCAGCCTGAGGGGTTCACAGTAAAAGGAAAAGAGCATATGGTGCTCAAGCTGAGCAAAGCGCTCTATGGGCTTCGACAGGCACCATGCGCATGGCACATGCGCCTTGATAAAAGCTTGAAGCAGCTCGGTTTCACAGGATGTACACAGGAGAAGGCCGTGTATAGAAGGGGTGAGGCCGCGACGGGCATCATCGTCGGCGTATATGTCGATGACTTGATCGTCACGGGAGAAGATCCAGAGTCAATTGCGAACTTCAAAAGGCAGATGATGAAGGAGTTTGAGATGAGCGATCTCGGCTCACTCACATACTACCTCGGACTTGAGGTGGAACAAGGAGACGGTGGCATCTCACTCAAGCAAACGGCCTATGCTAAGAAGGTACTAAATGAATTTAACATGTCTGATTGTAATCCTTGTAAGATTCCCATGGAGCCAAGATCCTATCTACACAAGGATCCAGACGGACAACCTGTTGATGCCACCTACTACCGTCGTGTCATCGGGTGTTTGCACTATCTTCTTCACACTAGGCCGGATCTCTCCTACGCTGTTGGAGTGGCGAGTCGATTCATGGAGAAGCCTACAATGATGCATCATAAGGTTGTGAAGCAAATTCTCAGGTATCTCAAAGGCACCATCGATTTCAGACTTGTCTACAAGAAAGAAGGCGGGGAAGAAGTAATCACTGGCTATACAGATAGTGATCTGGCTGGTGATATGGATGATCGGAAGAGCACAGGTGGCATGGCATTCTACATCAACAACTGTCTTGTTTCATGGAACTCACAGAAGCAAAAGACAGTAGCTCTTTCATCCTGCGAGGCTGAGTTCATGGCGGCAACTGCAGCAGCATGCCAAGCACTCTGGCTTAGAGCATTATTGGTTGAACTAGTCGGAACAGAATCAAGAATGGTGAAGCTGTTTGTTGACAACAAGTCTGCAATAGCTCTTATGAAGAATCAGGTCTTCCATGGACGAAGTAAGCACATCGACACAAAATATCATTTCATTCGTGATTGTGTCAAAAGAAGGTTGATTAGCATCGAGTTTGTTCGCACCGAAGACCAACGGGCCGATGCGCTGACAAAGGCATTACCGATAGCAAGATTAGCGACTATGCGTCATTTACTTGGAGTCCGTGATCTCGGGGTATGCCAAGACTAAGGGGGAGAATGTGAATGCTATTCTTGGCATTCTAATTATTTTAAGTGTTTTAAATAAAGCCATATATTAGCCTAGTCTTAGTTGGTTGAAGGTAGAGCTATTATCTAGCAAGTTAGGATTAGGTGGATGGTCCTCCTTGCATGGAGGAGGTTTTATTTTTTATTATTTTTATTTGCATTCTATTTTTATCCATGAGATGTAGCTATATAAGCATGTGCTCTCAAACTTTCAAAGCACACATTCACCAAGTGCAATACAACAAGAGTTCTTCTCTTCTCTTAGTGCTTCTTCCCTGCTCTCCATCTCCCAAATATCCTTTGTTTTTCTATCAGTCCTCAGAGGTCTCCGCGACGACGGCTACGACGTGGAGGGCCTCCCGGACTCCGTCGAGGCCCTCATCGAGGACGTCATACATGACAAGGAGGCCAAGTTCAGCAGCCCCAACCTCAACGTTACCTACCGCATGGGCGTGCGCGAGTACCACTCCCTCACCCCCTACGCCTCCCTCCTCGAGGAGAGCTGGGGCAAGGCCCCCGGCAACCTCAACTCCGACGGCGAGAACCTACTCGTCTATGGCAGGCGCTACGGCAACGTCTTCATCGGCGTGCAGCCCACCTTCGGTTACGAGGGCGACCCCATGCGCCTGCTCTTCTCCAAGTCCGCCAGCCCCCACCACGGCTTCGCCGCCTACTACTCCTACGTCGAGAAGATCTTCCAGGCCGACGCCGTCCTCCACTTCGGCACCCACGGCTCCCTCGAGTTCATGCCCGGGAAGCAGGTCGACATGAGCGACATCTGCTACCCGGACAGCCTCATCGGAAACACCCCCAACGTCTACTACTACACCGCCAACAATCCATCCGAGGCCACCATCGCCAAGCGCCGGAGCTACGCCAACACCATCAGCTACCTCACCCCTCCCGCAGAGAATGCTGGCCTCTACAAAGGCCTCAAGCAGCTTTCCGAGCTCATCTCCTCCTACCAGTCCCTCAAGGACACCGGTCGTGGCCCGCAGATCGTCAACTCCATCATAAGCACCGCCATGCAGTGCAACCTCGACAAGGACGTCGACCTCCCGGAGGAAGGCGCGGAGCTCACCGTCGCACAACGCGACCTCGTCGTCGGCAAGGTCTACTCCAAGATCATGGAGATCGAGTCCCGCCTCCTTCCCTGCGGCCTCCATGTCATCGGCGAGCCGCCCTCCGCCATGGAGGCCGTCGCTACCCTCGTCAACATCGCGGCCCTCGACCGCCCCGAAGACGGCATCTTCTCCCTCCCGTCCATACTCGCCGAGACCGTCGGGAGGAGCATCGAGGACGTCTACAGGAGCAGCGACAAGGGCGTCCTCGCGGACGTCGAGCTCCTCCGGCTGATCACGGAGGCATCCCGCGGCGCCATCACGGCGTTCGTGGAGAAGACGACGAACAAGAAGGGACAGGTCGTGGATGTGGCCAACAAGCTGAGCTCAATCCTTGGATTCGGGCTTGTGGAACCGTGGGTGTAGTACCTGTCCAAGACCAAGTTCCTGAGAGCTGATCGGGAAAAGCTCAGGACTCTATTCGAGTTCCTGGTCGAGTGCCTGAAATTGGTGGTGGAGGACAACGAGCTGGGCAGCTTGAAGCATGCTTTAGAGGGCAAGTACGTGGAGCCAGGGCCCGACGGGGACCCCATAAAGAACCCGAAGGTGCTGCCGACGGGAAAGAACATCCACGCCCTCGACCCTCAGGCGATACCGACAGCGGCGGCGATGCAGAGTGCCAAGGTGGTGGTGGACAGGCTGCTGGAGAGACAGAAGACCGACAACAGTGGGAAGTACCCGGAGACAATTGCGCTGGTGCTGTGGGGCATGGACAACATTAAGACCTACGGGGAGTCCTTGGCTCAGGTGCTATGGATGCTCGGGGTCAACCCTGTGGCCGACACCTTTGGGAGAAGTGGGTCTGTGGGATAACGGTCATGTAAAGAAGATAACGAATCTGGTCACTTTTAACGGGGTAAATGGATGGGAGTTAACCATAGGGTCTGTGGGATAAAGGTTAGCAAGATTACGAGGTCGAGAGAGGAATATCGATGTTTCAAAGGTCGTAGAGGTAATTTAGAAAGATTTCAGGGTCTGCTGGGTAAATATCCCGTATCCTAGCCTGATGAACTGAACTCTTTGCTCTCTTTGGTTGGATGTATATGGACTTGGAACTGGGTTGACAATATTACTTGTATACATTATAATGTTTTTGGGCAATATTGCATTTACATGAATGCTATTGTATTTTTGGTATGATGGTCGTACACGAGTGGTATTTTTTAGTTTGAGGGTGTTTTGCTTGATGTCCTGTGTAATGTGAGTGTGATAAACAATGATCATCCTTACATTCCTCTGTTCTGTTTGATTACATAACTAAGATTTGTATCCTAGCGTGATGAACTGAACTCTTTGCTCTTTGGTTGGATGTAGAGGGATCATATTTTTTAATTGCGAAGATGGAATACCTAGGGCCTGTTTGGTTGCAGGGTTGGGAAGGGTTGGCTTGGCCCAACCCGGGTTACCCTTCCAACCAAACAAGGTTCTCCTCCTCACAGTTTACTATTCACAGGGGTACCCCTGCCCAACCCAACCCTGTCCAACCCTGGGCCCCTAATGTTTGATTTCATGTCCATTTAACTTTTCCAATTTATTTCAAGACCTGATAAATTTATGACTTTTTTTGCTATGTTGGATTGATCAGATTGAGTCAATATACAATTACTTTTATAAAAGGACATAGAAGTGGGCAATATTTTATTGTAGTAATCTGGCAACGCTACCTATATAAGAATGCTAATGTTATTTTGGCAATATTGCTTTTATACTATTGTATTTATTGCTGTAATGGTCATACACTAGTATTATTTTATAATCATTCTTACAGAAGATATACATGGTGAATTCCAATTTACTTTTGCTATAATGGTAAAACACTAGTATTATTTTTTAAGCGTTCTTACACACTGATCATCTTTACATTCTGCACTTGTCTGATTACATAATTAAGATTTCTGGTGTACTTGTATATGTATCTTAGCTTGATGAACTGAACTTTTTGCTCTCTTTGGTTGGATGTATATCAATCATTTTTTTTAATTGCTAAGAACTAGTGAAGTATATCTACTTTCACTTTCATTTTCTTGCGGAAGTGTAGAAAAATATAAAGCGGAAGCGGAATGATAAAACAGAGCAATAGACAAGAAAGATAAACATGGGAACACCATGATTTTACGTGGAACCCTACTCCGAGAGGAGCGGGATGAAACCACGCTTCTTCTATTGAAGTTCCCAATGAGTACAGGGGGTGTGGGGCTCCTTATATAGCCCCACGGACAGACCCAACAGTGACCGCTCCCCCATGTGGTACTAAATACATGGCGGGCTCTTTTCTTTTCCAACACTCCCCCTCAAGTTGGTAGCTGGGACAGCTGCAACTTGCAACAATAAAGAAAAATATACACCATTACATGTTCACTTGAAATCACCACAATAAACGTATGTATCCGCAACTGGTAAATAAACCCGCTTGCTGACAGGTATATCAGGTCACTGGAACGTATCTCTGTCGTGCCTGGAAGGTCACCGGACTGTCTCTGTCGTGCCTGCATGGTCACCGGATCTCTATCTCAGTCGTGCCTGCGGGTCACCGGACTTTGTCTCCGTCGTGCCTTGAAGAAAACAAATCCAGTGCGGAGTCGATGTCGAGGATAGAGACACCACGACGAAGATCGATGCACAGTGAAGATGGCTTGATATTCTTTGAAATCCGGAGTGTTTGGTCTGTCAGTCAATGATGTAGGATGCATATGGCTTTTACTACCCCTTTCTCCCAAACTTGTGAGAATAATGAAAATAATAGACAAGTTGGGAGAAGCAAACATGAATCACATTTTTTTATGCGTACGGCTTTTTCCTTTTGTACGCGCCTTTTTCAGATTTTTTTTACACAATTTTTCTTTTTCTTTTTTTATTTCCTTTCCTTTTTTTTTGCTTAGCCGTCCCCCTTTTTTTTGGCTGGCTTGCCATTTTTTTCTCCTTTTTTTTCCACGGCATTCTCTCTCATTTTCTTAATAGCCGTCATCATAATTTTTTTTGAAATCACTCTCATTTTCCCCCCTTTTTTTGCCAACTCAAGGCCCACTTTAAGCCCCCAAAAACATCATTCCTTTTTTTTTGTACGGCTGGGCTTCCTCCTTCCTTTCTTTTTTTTGAAACAATCCCTTTTTTTTGTAAAACTGGACTGCCCCTCCTTTTTCTTTTGCAATTGACAGCAATCTCTTGGGCTGCTTTATTTCTCCCCCCCCCATTTTTTTAATAAACGTCAGCTCCTTTTTAGGGTTTCCCAATCGTTGGGAACCCCACTTCCCTGCGCCGCCCCTTTGGGTTCGGAGAAAAAAAGGGCGCCACCAGCGAGGGTCCTTTTGCGACACGCTCGTA
>JAZKJV010004060.1:0-35857 GCA_037367405.1 Ottelia alismoides | reverse complement strand
TCGAGCGGCATCTTGTGCGACGCCGTATGCGTTACCGAGCCAGCCTGTAAGCGCGATCCACGCACAGGCCCAAGTGCAACTGGACATTTTCATTTCCGAAGCTTCGATAAGTTGTGGGGATTAGCCAACCTGAGACTCACCATAGTTTAACAAGGCCTAACGCCAAGGGATCTCACGTCAGGCCGCATTCATTTTTTTGTCATTCAATTTTTGGTCGGATCTCGCCAAACGTTGAACCGACGGTTAGCTTACGTACTTATTCCATTCATGATGCCCCCGCGGAGCAACGCGATGATCGTAGACGTACACAGCCATGCATGGTCCTATCCCGAGCATTTCAGCGACGACTTCCGCAACCAGGCCAAACGCGCTCGCGCGGGCGTCGAAGTTGACTTGACGGTTCGCTATGACGAGTATCGCCAGAGCGCTGCGGAAGCCGACGTGACTGTGGTCTTTGGCGGCAAAGCCAAACTGAGTGGTCTATGGGTCGACGATCAATACGTTGCCAACTATGTCGCTCAAGATCCACAGCGTCTGAGAGGTTTTCTGTCGGTCGATCCAACCGTGGCCGGCTGGCAGCGCGAGATGCACGCAGGCCATCAAGAGTTGGGACTGCGCGGCATCAAACTCTTGCCGATGTATGCAGGTTTTCGACCGGATGACGAACGACTGGATGAGTTGTGGCAGTACGCAACTCAACATCGCTTGCCAGTGTTATTGCACACCGGCACGACGTTTATAGCTCAAGCATCATTGGAATGCACACTACCTCGGCACATCGATCCAGTGGCTACGCGATTCCCCGAAGTCAAAATCATCATGGCACATTTCGGACATCCGTACGAAGGCGAGTGCATCGTCACAGCTCGCAAACATCCGAACGTTTACACAGACATCAGCGCCTTGCACTATCGGCCGTGGCAGTTCTACAACAGCTTGATGCTCGTTCAAGAATACGGGATCTGGGATAAGGTGCTCTTTGGCACCGACTATCCCTTCACCACAGTATCCGCCACGATCGAAGGCCTGCGCAATCTGAACAACATGTTACAAGGCACAGCCTTGCCACGCCTAAACGTTACCGCGATCGAACAAATGATCCATCGCGATACATTGCCGATTTTGAATCTGGTGTAGTTCACCGTCGGCCCTGTGCCGAATGTCGCAAGGATAAGCGCGTCACCTCCCCCAAGCTTTGCTTGGGGGAGGTCGCAGGCGAGGCGTTCAGCCGAGACTGCGGGAGGGGGCTCGTAACCGAAGCTCGCAAGTCCGCATCGCGAAAAGCCCCCTCCCGAAGCCTCGCTCGGGCGCGGGCTTCGACCTCCCCCAAGCAAAGCTTGGGGGAGGTGACATCACACGAACCGGATAAAAGCGCGGCTGACTTGATAAACGCCGGGCTGGTTGCATGCGATCGCTACGCTCTTGATCGATCGCGGCACGAAAGCGAAAGCTCCGCTTTCGCACTCCAAAGTCTTCGGAGTGCTGTCAGTTCATGCACCTGTGTAAGGCAGCTCCCAACCTTTTCGAGTTGCAGACTTAATCAATGCATCGGCCTCAGGACAGCCGACGGCCTTCATGTTGACCGGATCCCAGCTGATTCTCTTGCCAAGTTGCACGGCCAGGTTCCCTAGCAACACGACTTCGGTGAAGGGGCCAGCGTAATCAAAGTTCGACAGCGCTACTGTTTCACCACGAATAGCGGCCAACCATTCCGCATCTTCATTGGCTACGCGTGGAATCGTTTTGGGCACGTTGGCAAACGATTCCGCGCGGCTAGCCGGTGTGACGATCCAATTTTCCGAGCCACGATTGAAGATCATCATGCCTTCATCACCGACCAAGATCAAATCCCAACGAGATGGTGAATCGATACTCTCGGGCTTGCGTTTGGTGTCCGTAGCCGGCGGCTTCTTGGCTTCGGCGGCAGCCGCGTCTTTGGTAGCTTTGGTCAGCAGTTCGTAGGGTGCATTGGGTTTGTCATTGCGCACACCGTCGTACCACATGAACTTGACTGGCGGCTGTTCAATCGTCGACTTGGGACCAGCACCAGCGCCGGACGTCGCGCCGCCGACGCTCTTGCGAGCCGGGAACTGATAGGTGATCGTTGACCAGGCGGGACCAGTCTCCGCAGTTGCACCGCCTGATTCAGCTACAACCGATTCAGGCGAACCGAGATCGAGCGCCCAGTAAGGCATGTCCATAATATGGCACGCCATATCACCCAGCGCGCCGGTGCCGAAGTCCCACCAACCTCGCCATTTGAATGGCGCATAACATGCGTTGTATTCTCGGCTAGGTGCGGGGCCCAACCAGAGGTCCCAATCGAGATCCGCCGGCTTGGTCTGTCCTGCAAATTTCTTTCGCTCAGCCAGCGCTGCTTCGGATTGTGGCCATATTGGTCGGTTGGTCCAGCAATGGACTTCGCGCACCGGGCCAATGATGCCTGCGCGCACTAGCTCCACCGCTCTTCGAATCGGTTCGCCAGCATGCGCTTGGTTGCCCATCTGCGTGGCTAGCTTGTACTGTCGCGCGGCCAACGTCATCATGCGAGCTTCGTAGATCGTATGCGTCAGCGGCTTTTGGCAATAAACATGTTTGCCGCGCACCATGGCAGCCAGCGACGCAACTGCGTGCGTATGATCTGGTGTGCTGACCGTCACACCATCGATGCCTTTCTCTTTGTCCAACATCACGCGGAAGTCGGTATAGATCTTGGCGTCGGGATGTTTCTTGAACGTACCGCCAGCTTTTGTCCCATCCACATCGCACAAGGCCACAAAGTTCGCGCCGGCCGCGGTCAAATCACTAACTTCACCAGCCCCTTTGCCGCCAACACCGATACCTGCAAGATTGATTCGCTCGTTCGCGCCCCAAGCTCGGCTGGGGATGATCGTGAACACGCCGCACCATGTCGCCGCTTTGAGAACCTGTCTGCGATTGAGAGTATTCATCGGCTCGCCTTCAAAGAGTTGGAAGGAAATTTAGGAGGGAAAGTTTGGAAAGTTATGCGATCATGTCACCTCTCCCAAGCTTTGCTTGGGGGAGGTCGGAGCGAGGCGTTTAGCCGATGCTCCGGGAGGGGGCTGATTACCGGAGTGCAACAGTTCGTAGCGCAAGCGGCCCCCTCCCGAATCTCGCCTTAACGGCTCGATTCGACCTCCCCCAAGCTGCGCTTGGGGGAGGTGACATCTAGCGAAGGTGCTCCGCACAAACTACTTCACGCTTAACACTTCTTTCACGAACGCGTCGGCTTGTTGGCTGACGTTGGGGGCAGCGCCGGCTACGCCGTGATTGGCGCCGGGGACTACGACCAGTTCGCTGCGCACCTTGGCGCTCTTTAATCGCTCGTCCATACGCTTAGCATGTTCGATGGGTACGATGTCATCTTTATCGCCATGCACTTGCATGATTGGCGGGTCGTCGCTGCTCACAAAGGACACGGGAGAGACATCGCGCATCTTGCCAGCGTCCATCTTGTCGACCGCTGTCTTCGGTTCATAACCTAGCAGTTGTCGATAAGCGGGATGGGTATGATCGATTTGGCCGAGCAGCGACCAATCGGTGGGCCCAGCAAAGCTGACCGCGCAGGCGACGCGCGACGACTCCTGCTTGACCGGATCGTTATCGCCTGGTCGAGCAATGTCATCATGCAACGCAACCCACAATGACAAGTGTCCACCAGCCGAACCGCCAGTGACGCCGATGCGTTTCGGGTCGATCTTCCATTCTTTAGCATGATGCCGCACAAACTGAATGGCGCGTAAACAGTCGTCGACCTGCGCGGGATGAGGTTTGACATCCGTAAAGCGATACTCGACCGCAATGACCGACCAACGCTTACTGACAACCCCATCGATCAGCCAGGACGGCACGCCCGTCTTCGAACCACCGCGCCAGCCGCCGCCATGATAAAAAATCATGGCCGGCAGCGATTGTTCGGTTCCTTCAGCCAGGTAAACATCCATCTTCTGGGATGGAGCTGCGGTATCATAAGCAAGATCTTTATGAGTAGGCGCTATCTTCGGCTGCGCCCACAAGTTTGACAGCGCCAAAACACTTGAACCAATTGCCAACAGGTAAACAGGCCAATGAGTTACTGGTGCTGCCACAATGCTTCCTCTCGACACAACTGAGTCTGACCAAAAATTAGTGACTGAAAAAAATTTTTAGTCACTAATATTCTGTCTGAGTGATAGCCTATTTCAAGTAAATCGAATCATCTTCAGCGAAGGTGGCGGTGCCTTCCTTGCCGTTGACTCGATATTGAACGCTGAGTGTTTCTTTGGTGGCTGGGCTGCCGCCAAACGTTTTATCGTAACTGGCAGTCAGCGGAATCACCGGAAATTCTTTCACCAGCTTTCGCAGTGCTTCCGTGGCATCCCGTTTCGTTTCAGCTGTACCGTATTCAGCCTTGACGATTTCGACCTTGACCGGCTTGAAGCCCAGCTTGTTCAATCGCGACTTGACTTCCTCGTTGTCAGGCATCTTCGCAGCAATCATCAGCGCCGCGCGATAAGTCAAATCCTTGATCTTCGGCAATGGCTGAGCCGACATGGCCGCGTCCATCATGGCCACACTTGGATAACGCTCCATGACTTCGACCACGAGCTCTTGTTCAGGCTCGAACTTGGCCGCCTTCATAGCGTTGCGGCACATCTCTACTCTTTGATCATCGGTCATCTGGAACTGACGCACCAGGCGAATGTAACCGCGCATGGCGCGTGTCGTGTAAACGCTCGGCGGAAGTTGGGCTAGCTCGAGCAGCGTCGGACCAGCTTCCACAGTTGCCCAGTTGCCCAGCAGCCGTGACGACGTATCGCGAAGCGTATTGTCGCTGCTGGTGAACGCGGACTTCATCGCCAGCAGAGAGTTTTGCCCACCGACTTCCGCCAGGATTTCTAACAGATTGACCTTAACCGGCGTCGGTTGTGTAGCCATCGAAGCCGATAGTTGCTTGGCGACAGCTTCGCGATCTTCCATGCGAATGGAGGCAGCACGCAACGCTTGTTGAGCGACCGGTTGATCCTCAGGATGCTTCGTATCGCTCAATCGCGCGATCAACAGTTTCAAATCACTTGCATCGATCGTTTCACCCAGTGCACTGAGCGCTGCGTGGCGCACGGCAGTATCACTATTGGAAAGCGCTTTGACCAGCGGCTCATTGGCCTTCAATCGACGTTGACCGACCAGGTCGATCAACATACGCAGGCTCGGTCCGTTGGCGGAGCCCAGACGCTCGACAATCGCACTGTTGATCTCGGCGCCTTGCATCTGAGCCAATGTGCCCAGCGCCGCATCCGAAACGTCTTTGTTCGATTGACCAGCCAGGTCCATCAAAGTCGGCAAGCAACTCGAATCACCCAAGGTCAACATCACTTCGGCAGCCGCTTGACGCACGACGTCAGCACCGCTCTTGGCGACTTCCAATATGGCTGGCAAGGCGGATTTATCACCGCGGTCAGCCAGTGCGATCAATATCATAGAGGCCAATTCAGGCTTAACCTTCTTCAACTCGCCCGTTAACGCTGCAGTAACGCCATCGACCTTCAGCTCGCGGGCCACGGTCAGTCCCAGGCGTTGAAAAGCGACATCGGAGCTATTGATTTGCTCGATGAGCAACGGAACGGCATCGCCAGTGCGTGCCAGGATGGCACCGCGCGTAGCTTCCAACACTCGTGGCTTGTCCACTTGCGCTAGTCGCACTTCGTCATATATTTCGGCGGCCGGTCCAGCATGCCCAGCGTTCAAATGTTTCTCTGCACAGAGAATGCAACCTTCAGCGACCGAAGATTTGAGCTCACCAGCGGCGCTCGCCAGCTTGGCGCGCAGCGCTTTCTCGCTCGCTTCATCGCCAATGCGGCCCAGTGCCAGCGCAGCCGCGCCGGCGACTTGAGCATCCTTATCGTCCAATCGCTTGAGCAGCGCGGGTACCGAGTCTGCATCGCGACGAACACCGATGGAATTGAGAGTACCGATCAGCAGTCGCCCCTGCAGCGATTCACTCGCCGTGCGCAGTGCCGCTCCGGCTTCGGGACCTGGAATCGCTTCCAGGGCAATGCGAGCCCATGATGCCAATTTTTCATCGGCCAACAGCGGTGCCAGCGCCGGCACGCTGTCCTTGGTGCCGTGCATGGCCAACATCTTGCAAGCGATGGCCTTGTCACCACCTTTGGTTTCAGCATCGGTGAGCTTAGCGATCAGCTCTTTCTCCTTGGCAGCATCGGGCTTTTGCGCATAGGCTGGCCCCGACACTGTCAAACATAAAGCCAACAAGCCGCCGAAGGCAGCGCGTTTCAGTTTCGTAGTTATAGTTGTCATTTTACTTTTGATTCTCGGATGGTTTCGAAGTGAAAGAGTTCAACGATTCAAGTCATTCTGCAATGATCAGATGCGCCATGGTTCGCGCAGTGCTTCTGAGCGAAGTCGATTGGCGACTTCGTCATTCTTGAACATGTTGGTCTTCAGATCGAATTCCAATTTGCGGTTCAGATACAACGCAATATTGACCGCGTGACAAGCGATGTGCGCATAGCAAGCGGCTTCGGCGTTGGTCTTTGGTTGGCTGCGTGTCTTGACGCAGTTGAGGAAGTCACGCACGTGGAAGGTGGCTGGATATCCGCCGATCTCAGCCACTTTTCGACCGGCCAGCAGCGTTGGAGAACTGAGCACCATCTTGCCGCTATCACCCGTTTCAATCCAACCTGTCTCGCCCTCAAAGCGCACGGGGCAAGAACCCAGGCCGATCCAATCCTTTTCACGCAGGATCAACTCAACGCCATTGGCATAAACCGCGCGCAGTTGTTGATTCTCAATCGGGTAATACTCGACAGGCGCTTCGCCGTCGGCGCCTACAGCCCATTGGCACAAGTCAACGCAGTGCGAGCCCCATTCGAGCACGCCGCCGCCAACCAATCCGCCGCCTTTCTCAAAATTGAAACCATCGAGATGCTTTGGATTGAACGGTCGCCATGCGGCTGGTCCCAAATAGGTATCCCAATCCACGGTTTCGCGCGCGGGCACATCCTGCGGTTCCATCCAGCCGCTCATCATGGCCGTCATACCGGCTGGGTGAGCATAAACGCGTTTTAGTTTGCCAAGCTTGCCCGTGCGTGCCAATTCACAAGCGAATGCAAAGTGCGGCAAGTTGCGGCGCTGTGTACCCGCTTGAAAGATTCGGCCCGTGCGGCGCATGGTCTCGGCAAGTATCAAGCTCTGCGAAATATTTTTGGTAACAGGCTTTTCACAGTAGATGTCTTTGCCCGCGCGAGCCGCGTACATGGCCATCGTCGCATGCCAGTTTGGCCCCGTGGCAATCAACACCGAATCGATATCTTTGCGGTCCAGGATTTCATGGAAGTCGATGTAGGTCTTGCAATCCGAGTTGCCATGATGCTTGTCAGCCATGGCCTTTACCGAGCGACGGCGAGCTTCTTTCACATCGCACACAGCGACGAACTGAACATCGGATTGCTCGAGGAAGCAAGACAAGTCATACGTGCCGCGATTACCGATACCGATACCACCTACCACAATGCGTTCGCTAGGTGCCACCGTTCCGTCGCGCCCCAGCGCGCTGCTCGGAATAACCACAGGTGCAATCGCTGCCGCTGTGCCAGTGGCCACGGTCGTTTTCAGAAATCGTCGCCGATCCAGAGAGGTTGTACGCGACATAGAGAAAGGTCCTCAACAAACAAAGAACATTCGAAGGCGGGAAACAAGGGGAGACATCGCTGCCTAGTCCAGCAGTTTACGGCGAACGAATCCAAATTGCCAGATGATGAGTTTTCGTGCTGACATTTTCTGTCAGATGATCAATGCATCGATCTTTTCCAGAGCAGCCTTGGCTCCCAAGGCAATGCCGATGGACCGGCCAGTAACTTCGGCTTCACGAGGATTAATGCGGATTAAAGGATCACCAAGCTGCTCACAAACAGTTCGCACTGTCGGTATCGCCAGCCCAGCACCCATTTCGATAGCGACAATTCGGCGCTGCCGTTCCATCCATCGTCTGAAACGCGACATTTGTCGATCGCTGCGCGATGAATCCCAACCATAGTCGCCAAACATCAAAATGTTCGGCCGCGCAAGTTCGTCGCAATCAGGACAGCGCGGCAATTCACACTGCGCCCGAATGGTTTCCATGTCGACTTCCAATTCCAAGTCATCTGCCGGCCAGATCTTTTGTGAACAACCATCCACGCACTGCAAGTGATGAATTGATCCGTGACACTCGACGATCGCCTGCGAGTCGAAGCCAGCTTTGGCAAATTGACCATCGACGTTGGACGTAAACACAAAGGCGTCCAGCGACAGTCGCTCGATCCACTTCAAGAGAATCTGAAAGCCCGCATGAGGCATAGCCGATCGATAGAGATTTAGTCGATGGCCAAAGAAGCCCCAAGCCAGTTCGGGATCCGATTGGAACCATTGCGGATTGGACATCTCGGCGAACTGTCGACCGCGAAACGGTGGATAAGCTTTCCAGAATCCTTCGTTGCCACGAAAGTCCGGCAACCCTGAGTCGACACCCATGCCCGCGCCAGCACCAATCAACAGAGCATCGGCGCCGCGGATTACTTCCGCCGCGCGATGAATCTCCTGATCCATTTCCTGTTCAGTCATCCAATTTCTTGTCCGATGATCTGACTTGAGAACGTTAGCTCGCTTGCGGCCGCGCGAGATTGGCCCAGTGGCCGCGAGAATCGCTACCTCGAACGTGCACGCCTTTTTCATTCCAACCTAGTCCAGCATTCACATCTGCCGCGCAGTAGCGCAGCGTTAGTGCACAGCGTCGGCGTGTCGAACTGTTGACATCTGAGCCGTGCAGCAGCAAATCGGAGTGAATCGAAGCCCAGCCAGCCGGCAGCGGATTGCTGACCACTTCACCATACTGCTCGGCATTGTCGATGGTTTGATTGAGCACATTGTGGTCCGCTGAATCGCTTGGGCGATAGGTCATGTGTCCGTGATGATGACTGCCCGCGATAAACTTCATGCAGGCATTCTCTTCGTCGGCATCATCGATGGCCAACCATACCGTTACGGCTTTACTGGGTGTGAGCGGCCAGTAACTGGCATCTTGATGCCACGCCACAGCTTTACCATCGCCCGGCATCTTGCAGAAGAAGTGAGCGCCCCAACCGATGACGTTTTCGCCCAATAGATCGCTCACATAGCTAACGATCGTCGGGTTGGTCATGATGTCGTGCACCGGACCATACTTCATGTGCGCGGAACTGATCGAATAACTATTGCCACCTTCGGCGACCACTCGTGCCAATAGATCATCAAAATACTGCCGTATCGCAGTGATCTCTTCCGTCGAATAAATCTTCAACGGCGTGACATAACCGCGAGCGTTAAAGCCATCCACTTGAGCCGCAGTCAGCACTTTCGGCGAGTCGTTCACTGTCGGATAAAAGTGAAGATCACGATCCAGCGCTTGCAGTTCGGCTTCGGTAGGTGTTATCGCAAAAGTCTTCATCGCCAGAGAACCTTATGGAGGTAAGTTGTAGTGGATCTTGTCAAAGATCTGCCTCGTAGTGGATCTTGTCAAAGATCCATCTCGTAGTGGATCTTGTCAAAGATCCACATCACTGAACAAGAGGTCGCCCAATTATAACCATTTTTCGCTCATCACGGATTTTTGCTCTCCACTGGGCCTTCGGCGAATGGCGTGGACTTAAGCGTTTCTCGCTGTTCATTTTCTGTCACTCAATTTTTTGTCAGATAACCGATCGGACAAAAAATTAAAGGACAAAAAATAGTTCCACTCATCATGACTCAGGTGCCTTGATAAGCCTTAAGTCCACGCCATTCGGGCCTTCGGCAGTGGATTCATGACTGACAGGCTAAAGTGAGCACAGCGAACCTGGGCTCACAGTAAATGGAAGTCCGTCGGTACTTTGAGATAGTCTCCTCCGGCTGCCTAGCCTTCGGCCACGGGCTAAACAAAACAGCCATGAAACAAAACAGCACTGAAACAAAACAGCCCTGCGCCGGCGTCCTACGGCTTAGGCAAGGGTTGTTTCTCGAAATCGGTGGGGCTGACCCAACCGGCATTGACTTTTTCGCCACGTTGAAACTTTTCGTAGAAGCCATCGCCTTGCGTGGGCAGATACTCATCGAACAAGTGCCCTTGGCCAAACATGCGTGGATCTCCCTGCGATTTCAATTCTTCTTCCATGCGTGATTCAAGCTGCTTCAATCGTTCGGACTGCGACATCGAATCGGCTAGATTCCGGACACAGCCCGGATCGCTCGCGAGATCAAACAATTCCAATTGCGGCCGCATGCCGAAATTCCAGCGCCAAAACTTATCGTCGCGATTGGTTCGGCCACGATCGATAATCAATGTCTTGGTGGGACTACCATCGGTATCGAGATAACCTGTCTCGGGGTTACCAGCGGGCCAGCGCGATGGCTCGTAGTTCTTCAGCAGCACATGTGACCGAGTCACAATGCCGCGTATCGGGTAGCCTTGGTTTTTCGGCCGCCCCACGTCTGTTCTCTCTTTGCCGACCAACACATGATCGCGCCATTGAGTAACTTGTCCGTTCTTTTCGCTTTCGATGATCTCGCGCAAGCTCTTGCCCGTTATCGGCTGCATGCCGCTTTCGCTGGGCGCGATGCCTGCGACGTCAAGAATGGTTGGCGCTATATCGGTGAAGTCAACGAAGTCCTCAATCGTGCGTCCACTACCTTTCATGCCTCGTGGCCAGCGAATAGCCATCGGCACATGATTGCTGTCGTGATAGGCATAACCCTTTACCCTGGGGAATGGCATGCCGTGATCGCTCGTGACAATGATCAGCGTATTGTCGAGCAACTTGCGCTGGTCGAGTTCAGCCAGCATCCGTCCGAGGTGCGTATCCATATGTTCGACTTCGAGCGCATAGTCCAACATATCGTGACGTACGGTCTCTTCATCGGGCCAGTACTCGGGCACGCGATCGATGTCCGATAGCTGCTTGCCGCCCTTCTTGACACCCGATTGAAATTCGTAGGCTCGGTGCGGCTCCTGGCAGCCGTACCAGAAACACCAAGGGCGATCGGCCGGTGCTGCGTCGAGAAAGTCGACAAAGTTGGCCGCATAGTCGTTGTTAGCCATGGCCGAGGTCGGGCCAGGTGCCTTGCGAGCGTTAAATGGCTTGCCAGTCATTTGGCGCGGCTTGCCTGCCGCGTCGTTGGCGATGCCCGGCCCCCAGCCTTTGCCGGTGATGCCCATATGCCAGCCATGTTCGACCAGTACTTCTGGCCAACTCTTGAGCTTGGCAGGAAAATAGGACATATGATTGCCGGCTTCTTCGTTCTGCCAAAGGTGCCGGCCCGTCAGCACGATGGCTCGCGATGGAGCACATTTGGCCATGGGAGTATAGGCATGCTGAAACAAAATGCCTTCGCGCGCGATGCGATCAAAGCTGGGAGTCTTAACCCAGCGCGTGCCGTAAGCACCCGCATGTGCCCCCCAATCGTCAGCGATGGCAAACAAGATATTCGGCCGCCCCGACTGGGCCAGGCCGTCGCTCGCCACCAACCACACCATTGCCAAACCAGCCAATATCATCAGGCAACGATTAAACACAGCTCACCAATGTTCAAATAGAGGAGTCGATCGTAAGATGGAGGTAAGGTTTTTCGTCAGTCGATTTTCGTCAGAGCTATTTAACTTACCCGATTCAGCTGAACATAAGCATGACTTCTACAATTTGCGAAGACAAAGTCCGGGAACAATTAAAACAAGTAATCGATCCCGAGCTGTTTGTGAACATCGTCGATCTGGGTTTGATCTACAACGTGAACATCTCGGCCAACGCTGAAGATGAAGCTAAGTCGGACATTCAAGTCGACATGTCCCTCACCAGCCCCATGTGCCCCGCCGGTCCGCAGCTGGTCGCTCAGAGCCGCCAGGTGCTGGAAGCTCTCGAAGGTGCCGGCAGCGTTGAAATCAAGATCACCCACACGCCGCCTTGGACCCCCGATCGCATGTCCGAAGACGCCCGCGATCAACTGGGTTACTTCTGACCTTTGGAGTGCGGAGGCGCAGACTCCGCTTTCAGCGTTGCTAACGGCTCAAGCGTCGGCGTGGTTGGCTTGTTGGTCTGCCGTCCAGTGTCCTTCGCTATTCTATTGCGGCTGCCCAAAAGCGGAAGCTTTGCTTCCGCACTCCAAAATCATTTGATCAGCTTTTCCGGCGTGCCTGGGATGGTGCTGTTCTCGGGCGCGCTGATGGGTTTAGCCAGGCTAAGATACGCGAAGAGATCAAGCAGCTCTTGTTCGTTCATTTGCTGTTCAAGGCCATCGGGCATCAGCGACTTCTCACTATCTTTAATCTGCTCGATATCTTCTTCACGATCAAGTTCGACCAGCTTGCCACCTTGAACCTTCAGTGTCAGTCGCTTGGGATCCTCGGCGGCGACCAACCCAGCTAACACTCGGCCATCGGTCGTGAGCACCGTTTTGGAAGTAAATGCCTGTCCAATCACCAGGCTTGGGTCCATCACGTTGGATACCAGTTGTTCAAAGCTGCCGCGACCATTGGCAGTGATGTCTGGGCCAACTTCCATGCCTTGCCCATGCAACTTGTGGCATTGAAAGCAGATGCGTTTGAAGTGCGCCTCACCCGCCACTGGATCACCGCTCTTGCCGCTGCCAAGTAGTTTGATCGTGTTTGCGACGACTTGCTTGCGATTGGTATCGTCGACACTGCGCAGCTTACCCCAGACTTTCGCAATTGCCTGGTCGAGTTCCACATCACCTGCCGCGTTCCACTTGCGCAGTTGATTCATATTGAGCAGATCCTTGGCAACTTTGCCAGCAGCAATAGCTCCGACGAGTTGCTTCATACTGTCAGCGCTTTGGGTCATCGGTTCGATGGCTGCCAGTTGCACTGAACGGGGCAGCGTCGACCATCGGTTTAGCAAACTCTCGACAGTCGAAACCTTGTCGGTTTCTAATCCGCGCAAGACAACCGCTTCCAGCCATTCAATTTCGCCCGGTTGACTATGGCTCCAGTCGCGAGGCTCTTTGATGGCGGCTTGGATATACTCCTTGGCAGCGGTAGCGTTAGCGGCCAGCCAGGTGCGCAGCAGCAGATCTCGTTTGGCTTGCGCGAGCGCGATTGGCTCCGGTTTCTGAGTAACGGCTTGAATCGTCCAATCAATGCCGACTTTGTTATCAATCATGGCTAATGCGGCCACCGACGATACCCAGCGCGCATCGCCACTGCCACGCTCGACGGCTTCCAGGAATTGACTTGCCAGCGTTTCCAAGTGTGGCTTGAGCTCGTTGGCTTCGCGGCGAGTGAGCGCCTGGTCGATCGCTTTTTCCAGGGCCGTGGCGGCACCGGCCGGCTGGGCCTTCCACAGCAACTTGACAATCTTCAGATTGGGTGGCGGTGTGCCCGGATTCTCTTGGGCAGGAAGCATCAAGCCATAAAATGCAGCCAGAATCAGCGAGCACAGTCGAGCCATCGATTCGCCTTCAATCGAAATATTTTGTCCAGCAGTTTTCGTCAGATCATCCGATTCGACTATGATAATCTGTTGAGAACTTTACGGCACCGCAGGTCAAACTATCACAGCCCGCCAAGGTTGAGCCATCCCATGAGAGTCTGTTCCCTACGCGAGAAGATCTGCAACGTGAGGATCTTTAACAACATCCACTACTGTAACGTGAGGATCTTTGACAAGATCCACTACTTTGTTGCGTGTTTGCTGCTGTCGAGCAGCTTTGGGTATGGCCAGGTTGTGCAATTGCCTGCGGTCGGAAGCTTTGGGGTCAGCACGACGATGAGCGTGCCAGACCAAGGCACAGGCAGCTTGGGCGGCTCGGGGCGCATGAGTAGCGGTACAGCCACGCGCGGCAGCGGGCCACTGCGCAGCAGCGCTCGTGGCGCGCAGGCGGGGGCAACTTCGGTCAGCGTCACAGCGACCATCATCGACCTGGCGGCCATGGATGAAGCTATCACCAACATGCCAGCCAGCGATAAGAACGTAGCCAACTTCGCCGCGCCGCGACAAGGCACCAAGATCGTCAACACTTTAAATTCCGACCACTTCGATCGCGATATCAAGCAACGGGTCGCTCCGCCCTTGCCATACGATTGGATGCGGGCGCTAGGGCCCGCCGGCACGGCACAGGCCGATTCAGCCGAGGCCAAGGTGCATGATGCTTCGAGTGTGCGATACTTCCTCGAGCGCGCCGCCGAAGCCAGTTCACATGGTCGCGCGGCCGCGGCCAAGGTGTATTTTGAGATGGCCTTGAACCGCATGACGCCCGCCCAGCGAAAACGCTTCGATGAAATTCGCGCCAGTCGCGGTGCCGAAGCCACTAGCTCCGCCAAGAAAGACAAGTCGGCGACGAAGACACCAGAGGCCAGCGAGCCTGCAGCTACCACTGCCGAGCCGCCAGCCGACGCGTCAGCATCGCCGTTTGACATGTAGCAACTCGGCATGGGACTGCTGAGGTACTATGTGCTACAATGCGCGTTTTCCACCATTAGATCGCGCGGAAATGCGTACTTGAGAGACCCTTGAATGACGAAGCCTGCTGGGCAGCCTGCCCAAAGTTCCGTGGTGATGGCCGACGGTGAACCGCTGGATTTGCGCAATCGTGAGTTGGCCGCATTTCTGGCTTGGCTGATCCCGGGTGCCGGACATTATTACCAACGCCGTTACCTGAAGTCCGCCATTTTCAGCATATCGATTCTCACAACGTTTCTTATCGGCATGTTGGTCGGTGGTGGTCGATGCGTTTATGCTTCGTGGAATAAAGTCGACGCGCGCTGGCAGTATGTCCTCCAAGCCGGCGTGGGCTTGCCAGCCCTGCCAGCTGCCTATCAAGCCTATCGAGTCAACAAAAGCCTTCCGCCTGCCATGGGTGGCTTTATGGCACCGCCAGCTTCGATTAACGATCTCTCGCAATGGAATGAAAAATCGTCCTCTGGTTTCGACATGGGCACGCTCTACACCATGATCGCAGGTTTGCTGAACATCCTGGTCATCTTTGATGCATGGGGCGGGCCGCTACCACCACCGGTAAAGCCGCAACGCGGTAAGCAGTCCGACGATCCAGAGTCACCGCCGCCGGACAATCCCTCGGCGACAACTCCAACCGGCTCGTGATGCTCATCTTCAGTCCGTCATTTTTCGTCCGATCGAAGCTGTGAGACTATGGGCAGGATCCACGAAGGAATCAAAACGTTCAACACGACTGTCCGCACCGTGCTGGCCGCGGGGCTGGTCGCCGTTATCGGCGCCGGGAGCTACTACGGCTATTCGGAATACACGAAACATGAACGTGCCTTGGCTACTGCGACTGCCGAAGCCTCGCAGTTGAAGGCCGAACTATTGAACTTGAGCGATGAACTCAAGAAGAAGAACGAGCAGATCGAGAAGATGGAAACATCGATGCGTCTGCTCAAGACCGATCAGCGTTTGGCCAGGCTGAACGTCGTCGGTATCGATCGCGATGAAAAGACCAACGCAGTCACCAGTCGGCTTGAGTTTGTGGAACTGTCTCCCAATGGCCAACCGATTTCACTACCCAAACGCATCGAGCTACCTGGACAGCAAGTGTACATCGACAATTGGATCGTCAAGTTCGATGACACCTATATCGAAAAGGGTGATATCCAACGCGGTACATCGCTGTGTCTTTTCAAACGCATCTTTACCGACCAAATTAAACCTTCAGAAGGTGTGTCTCTGGACGAAATCGGCATGCGTCCGCAAGCTTACGGCCGCGGTGGCAAGATGAGTTCATTCGAACAAGAGCTCTGGAAGGACTTTTGGCAATTCGCCAACGACCCCGCGAAAGCGCAAGCCAAAGGTATTCGCGCCGCCAACGGCGAAGCTGTATCGATCCAAGTGGAAGCCGGCAAGAGTTACAACATCGAACTGCGATCATCAGGCGGTTTGTCGATCAAACCCATCGAAGAAGCTGACAAAAAGATTCAGTGAAGGAAATCTTGTATCCTTTCACCGCTAGAAGCTCACCGTCGGCCCTGTGCCGGCGGGAGCATGACTGACAGCTACAAAACGAGCGCCTCGCGTTCATCTTCCACTTCGGTCTTTGCGGCGAGTTTGAAGTCTTCAAATGGAAACCAATTCATTCGAGCCGCATATTGGAGAACTTTAATCGAAGGCCTTCGACCAAACGCCAAAGAAAAGAGCAGCTCGATTGAAATTCTATTCCCTTGGAGAATTGATCGCTCGCCGCCAAAGACCAAAACGAGAGATGATGATCACGAGCCCTTGGTAGCTGTCAGTCACGCTCCCGCCGGCACAGGGCCGACGGTGAGCTAATTTTCTGTCAGATCTCTCATCTGCGTTACCGATGCATTGTTTTGCCATAGATGATTAGCCACTTGATTCACGATCGATCGATAATGATCAGGCCTTTGGCACCAGCCCTGAAAGAGATCGTGCAGACGTTGAGCATCGCCGGTCTGAAAGCTGAGTTCGCTGGCCAACGTTCCCAAGCGTGATCGAACCGACGGGGCATCGCACATAAAGGTCGTCAGGCCTGAAGCCAGCGCTGTGGGCATGACCCATTGGCCACCTTGGCTCGCACTGGGCACGATGCACAAGTCGGCGGCACTTAACACCACATCGGGATCTTCAAAGCTGCCAGGCATGAGCACATCGCGCCGCCAACCTTCGCGCCGCAACATGTCATAGATCCGCAAACGCTCCGGCCCATCACCCACCAACCAGAACCTCAAGCCGCGATGGGTATCCAGAATAGGCGCAATGGTTCTCAGTACAAACTCGACGCCAGAGGCTCGATGCAGATCAGCCAGGCACACGCACAGTCGATCATCACTACGCAGAAACAATTCATGATTAATGTCGGCCAGCGCACGCCGTGCGGCCGAAACCGACTGAGCATCGCGCGCGATTTTTTGCAGAGGTGCGTCGTACATGAGCACTATCTTGCCAGGCTTGATACCAGTAGCGATCAGCTCGCGACGCGCATGCTCACTAGCAACCAGAACGCGATGAGCTCGCTGGCAATTGCTCAGACTGCGTTCGCGATAACGATCGCTCTGCGGCCCAATCGAATCGACCGACTCATAGCGAATGGCGATGGGTGGCAGTTCTCTGTGATGGTCCAGCAACGCAGTAGCTTCATCATCACCCGCATCGGCCATGAGCAACTGGATAGGTTGGCTTTGCTCCTGCGCGCGGCGGCTGGTAGTGCCAATCCAATCAACCAGGTTGCGCATAGCGCGCCGCATGCGAAAGGGCGTGGTCGGACTGGGAAAGATTCGATGAACCGGGAACTCTCGCAATTCAACATGCACGGGCCAACTGGAGTGCCAGAGCGCGCTAACCACTTCGACGTTGTAGCCATGAGTGCGCATGGCAGTGGCCAGCGCTAACCAACGCCATGGGACATCGCCTGCAAGTGGCCAGAATCGACGCGTCACCAACAGGACGCGTGGGGCATCATTCATAGCACACGCTCTGGTCAGCCTTCGACTTTTTGTCCACTGCTGCTAACCAGGCTGGCTTCGATATCGTGCGGTTCCAACACGGCCAGGTAAGGCAGATTGCGATAGAGGTCTTGGTAATCCAAACCATAGCCGACCACAAATTCGTCGGGAATATGAAAGGCGACAAAGTCAGGTTCCATATCGACTACTTGTCGACCTTTCTTGTGCAATAAAACAGCACTCGCCAAACTGGTCGGCCCCATCTGCAATACACAGCTCAAGACCGCGCTGAGCGTCTTGCCGGTATCGAAGATGTCATCCAATACAAGGACTTCGCGACCTTGAACATCCAACATCATGTCATCGCGCAGCCACAGCTGTCCCGATTCCGTTCCGCCCCGATAACTGCTGGCTTGAATAAGACTGATACGCACAGGCATCTTCAGACGGCGGCTGAGATCAGCCAAGAGAACGAGGCTGCCCGTCATGATGGCTACGATGGTCAGCGGCCGATCGCCATAGTGCGCCGAGATCTTTTGGGCCATCTCGGCCACGCCGGCCTGCAATTGCTTTTCGTCTAAGAGAACTTTCAAGGCAATGCCTTTCTACCTTTTGCACTTAGCGGCGGCCCGATTTGAAACGCAGGGGACGCGAGAGGAGCAGGTCACCTCTCCCAAGCTTTGCTTGGGGGAGGTCGAATCGAGCCGTTTAGGCGAGATTCGGGAGGGGGCCGTTCGCGCTGTTTACCAGTGCACTTCGGTAACGATCCCCCTCCCGCAGCCTCGGCTGAACGCCTCGTCTGCGACCTCCCCCAAGCAAAGCTTGGGAGAGGTGACGGCCCAACCTCCGCGCTTACTGCTTACTGCTTACTGCTTACTGCTTACTGCTTACTGCTTACTGCCTACTGCTGCCTACTTCCAACCGCTCGCCTTCGGCGGGAATGAACATGCCTAACTGCTCATGTTCCGCAGAGAGTATCATAGACGAGCCGAGCACTTCAGCTAATGGGTTCAAGTGAATCAGACCGGTTTTTCTTGGTTGGACCGCCTTCACCAAATCAGCGATTGCGGACAGCCAGGTATGACCAGTTTTTTCGGCCCAAGCCTGGTGCTCGTCGGTAAAGTAGCACTCGTGCAACAGCAAATCGAGATTGCGAATTTCGTTAACATAGGGCGATGCAAGCCTGGCTACGGTATCGGTCACATAAGCGATGGCCGTATTGCCGCTTTGGATACGAAAACCAATCGAACCGCCGGGATGTTCCAGTGGAAACCACGAGACCGAAGCGCCGCTGGCCAGCTGCAATGGGCAGCTGGCTTCGTCCAGCGCATGAAACGTTATGCTGGGCGGCAAGATTGGGAACAGATGCTCTGAGAACAAGTGCTGCTGGATGGCATCCAGTTTGACGCGCATGCCCCACACGCGCACCGACTTGAGGGCCGTGACGGCAAACGTATCCAACAAGAAGGTCAAGCCCACCACGTGATCGAGATGGGCATGTGACAACAACAGATCCAACGACTCGCGCGGCTCAGCCATCAGCAGCGCGGTCAATTGCAAGATGCCGGTGCCGGCATCCAGCACCAGGCTCTCGTCGGGCAGGTAGTAACAGGCCGTATGCCGCGATGGGCTGGGATGATAACCAGTCGTACCGAGGCAATGGACTCTCATGAAATACTCAAAAGGTTACGGCGTCTTGGGCTGTGCAGGCGCGGGCTGATTTTGTTGTGGGAAACCAAACTGTGGCAAACCAAAATTAGGCAAGCCCAGTTGTTGCAACTGAGGCAATCCCAGGCCTGGTTGCTGTGCAGCTGGTTGCGTTGCTCCAGCCGCACCAGCCGCCGCGTCAGGGGCTGTGCCTGCTGGCGCAGTACCGGGTACACCGCCGGGGAATATCTTGCCCAATCCTTTTTGCAGTTGCTGTTGCAGCAAGTTCTCCGCCGCGCCGGTGACCGCTTGTCGGCCAAAATCGCGTAGGAATTGCATGTCCAGTTGCGGGCTCGTCAGTGAACCACGAATCGGAAATTGTAGCGTCTGCCCCTTCAAGCTCGCCAGATAGGGAGACTTGGTTATCCAATCATCAGGTATAGGCATTGCCGCATTCAGATCCATGCGACCGTCAACGCCGACCGCACCGCTGCTGATCAAAGTGACATCCCCCACGCTAAACTTCAAATCGCGGTGGATGACGCGACCATTTTCCATGCGGAACGCAATGGCTTGCTGTGGCAGTTGCATCCACACTTGCGGTGAACTGACCGTCGATGCCAATTCCCTCTTGCGAATCGCGTTGACCTGTTGCACCAGGCCAATTACTTGATTGGACAGTGGCCCAGGTCCTACAACTGCGCTGTGGATCACCAACTGGCCGTCGATCGTTTGATCATTGATGTTGGCAATGTTGTAGCGTGCTTGATTCAGCGTCAAACTCAGGCGACCATCGACGCTGGTGGCTTCGGCGAGCAGTGGCGTTACGTACTTCAACCAGCTCTGACACATTTGTGGTGTGATCGCTACATTTTCGAGCACAGTCATCGGCTGCTGAATGATGACGGTTTGCGGTGCCGTTAGATCGCTCTTCACATCCCAGCGCAGCTTGCCGCCACTGACCGGTATCTCGGCATTGGTGGCCAGTTGACCGTTGGTAACGCTGACAGGTACATCGGCCACGCCGACGTCGATACCTACCACGCGCGCTTGCTCCCAGCCAATGCGCGTAGCCGCTTGTAAGCCAGCCAGTGTGCTGGTAGCGGTGGCTGGTCCACCGGTGGTCAAGACAACCTCGACAGGCACTTGCTTGCGTCCAGACAATTGAATGTTGTTACCGATGTAAGGCTGCAGTTTCTGTGCAACCATGGCCGCATCATAAAGGCACTGTCCGCTAGCGCGAATGATTTGCTCTTTGCCTTTGTTCTCAACTTGAGCCGTGCCCACGTAGTTAACCCAGGGTGCTTTCATTTGCATCGAGTCAACTTTAATGTTACCCGAGGCCATTTCATACAAGCCCTTCAACGATGCCTCCAACTGTGCCTCGGACCACAACCTGGTAGGCTGAGCACCGGCGACTTGTTGAATTACATCTACCTGGTCGCTCTTGGCGTCCATATCTAAAGTGGCCGCTTGCGAGTTGACTTGCCAGCGCAAATTGCCCGCGACCTGTCCTTGGAATGCCAACTGACTATTTGGTGCTGCGGCGGGCGTGCCGACGCCAGGCGGCAAGACAAGTTGTTTGTTGTTTACCGACGGCGCACTCTTGACGTTGCGCATCAGGGTGCCCACATCCACGATAAACGCGCCGGTGCCTAAACGTCCTTCATTGGCACTGCCCGCTTTGTCGGCCGCGGAGATAGAGAACGAGTGCGCTTGCACAACCAACTTCTCAATCGCTAGCTGGCTGAGGTCGCTTGTGTTGACATGACCTTGGAAGTTACCAATCATCTCCGGTTCAACCAGGCTCGTGCCGCCCGATCCGACTTCGAATGGTTGACTGCGCCAGTTCGCTTCGCGCAGTTCCAAGTGAGCCAGGTCGATGCGACCACTTGCTCCCAAGGAGTATTTGCCTGCCATCGTCGTGCCAACATCGAGATACTTGAGCATGACGGCTCGCTGTTGCCATAGCTCTAGCGCGCCTTCGGAGCTGACGGTAAACGAGGCAGGTGGTGCGCCCTTGGTAACGAGGTCGAGAGGTTCGAGCAGATCAACTTTCAGTTTTTCACTATCAGCCGACAACTCGAGATGCGCGCGTTGGATGCTCGACAGTGATGTCCCGTTCAACCGCGCTGTCGCTGTGAAGTTGCCTTTCCAAGCCGGCTCGCGCAGTTGGCCACCAGTTGTCATGGCGATCACAAGCGGTGTCGTCGTCAACTCGCCTTCAGCAGCGACCACACCTGGCTCGGCCTGCGTCCAGCGAAGATTCAATCCAGCCTGACCAGCCATGTCACCTACAGGTAACGCAATCCATTGAGCCAAACGTTGCTGCAATCGATCCAAATCGAACTGACCTTGGAACGAACCATCGGCGGCTGTGCCATTGGCGATGATCTTACAGAACTCTGCATCACATGTACCGGAGAGCGTCACAGCGCCGCCTGCTTGCGGTTGTGCACTGACGGCCAGCTTTAATGCATCGTCCCACTTCAACTGTTGACCGCCTGCCAGCGCGACCAGTTTGCCCAACTGGACATCGAGCTTGCTGGTTGGTTGACCGGCTGCGTTTAATTGCTGAGAAGCTTTGAAGGTGGCCGAGCCCGATACCAATCGAGTGTCTTCGCGCATCGGCACCAACGACTCAGCCACTTTGACCAACTTGGCCAAGTCGATAGCACCTTCTGCGTTCAATTGAGCGCCAGGTAACCAGGGACTGCTCAGCGTAGGAGTGGCAATCGGCCAGGGCAGGGTACCACTGGCTGCAACTCCACCGACATCCGTATTCAACTGGGTGTTTTGCAGAGCCAGCGAGTTACCAGCCAGCGTTGCTTGACCTTGCAGCTTGACCGACTCGAGCCGTGCTGGCTTGTCGCCAATTAAAGTCGGTGCAGCTACGACCAACTGATCGCCGCTGAGCTGTTCGACATTAAAGCTCCAACGATCTTGATCGACCATCGAACCAGCCACGCGCGCCGACAGGAAACCTGCCATTTCTTCGACAGGATATCGGGCAAACGTTCATGCAAGACGTGCCAGAATGCTAACGGCACGCGATCGACCACGGGCGCGCACGTTGAATGTGCGCAGTTCGCCGTTCATCGTTTCCGCCACGTCAGCTGCGATGGTGCCGCCGCCTGGCCATTGGCATTACCGATCGTAGCCGATAGCTTTGTTGGGCCAACCACTTGATTGGGACCCGGCAATTGCGTCTGAAACGTTGGGATGCTGACAAGCCAAGTGTCTGGATGCCGCGCATCGCGCAGGGCGATCTTGGCATTGGTCAGTTCGATCGCACCAGAGTAAACAGTTGATGAACTGGACGCTGGCTCACTAGCTTCGCCGTTCATCAGCGGCGCAACAGCTTGTTCAATACTTGTTGTACCGGCATTCACCGCGACGTCGACTTCGACATCCTTGATGCGCACAGTACCGATATTGGAACTGGACATGATCCAACCGAGCAGGCTCTTTTCGGTTTGAATCGATCCAACGCGAGCAACATCGTTGCCTTGACCATCGGATACTCGCAAACCTTCAATGCCAACTTGAGAGAACCAGCCAGCCGATACGCGGGTAAAGTCCACTTTCAGCGGAGCGATACCAGCCATACTTATCGATCAGCGGCAAAAGAATCGAGCGCGATGTTAGTACGCTCGGCGCTGCAAGTACCAACACAAAACATGCCACCGCCAGCAGCACAAGCACTTTATAACGCCGCTTGAAACGGCGCTTTTTGCGAGAACGGGTGCCGGGCATATCATCGTCGCTCACGTCCTGCTTGCGAACCATAGTCATCTCGCTCCTGACAAATGCAGTGGGAATCCGCGCGGGATTCTACGCAATTACCACAGCTTAACGCCAGAGCGATTTACCTTCCCATTTTCTGTCCTTCCATCTTTCGTCGGATCTGACAAAAGAATGAATGGACCGAGAAGGAATGGGTTATTCTTCCCCACCGTTCATATTGATGTTGGGATTGCCTTGGCCATTTTGACGTTGGCCTTGATTGGGCATGTTCGGCTGGCCCTTGTTGTTCTTGTTGCCATTATTCTTGCTCATAATGGCCCGCAAAGCTTTGGAGACTTTGCTAGCATCAACATTGGCAGACATATCAAGAATCTCGACGCTGCCTTGCGGTTTGGCGGATTCATCCAGCTCTTCGATCATCTTGGTAACCACTTCCAAGAGCGCTTTGCCCTGAGCAAATACGACGATGGAGTTGGTAACGGAATCGACCCCGACCGATAACTTGCCTTTGAGCGACATGCTGCCGGTGCCCGACGATACCAGGTCGCCATCGCCGCTGCGCTTGCTCTCATCTTTGCCGCCGCGCCCGCCGCCCTGGTTCTGTTGAAACGCTTTGTCGCTAGCGCTCAGGTAATCGCGATAGGCTTCTTTCACAACTTCGGAGATCACTTCGGCTTGCGAGAACTTGATCTTGATGATCTTCGTGTAGCGCACGTTGCTATCGTTGATCGGTTCCGCCACATCCCACAGATCGATCAGTTCTTGAATGGTCGCTCGATCGGCATCGGTAGCGCCTTGAACGATGATCGTGTTCGTGTCGTTATCAGCCAGGAATCGCAGCGGCTTTTTACGCCCCAGTTGCCGATCAGGCGAGTTCGACTTTTTCTTTTCAGGTGGGATACCAAAGAACCACGACATCATGTCGTCGCGACTACTATCTTTCTTGCCATCTTCGTTCTTGAAGTAGTCTTCGAGGTTAAAGACAACCCATGATGCCCGGGTGTACTTAACATAAAACAAGTCGTATGGCTTTTTGGGTGGCTTGTTGACCTGCATCAACTCTTCCAGACGATCAAGAGCTGCAGTGTCTTCCGAACGCAGCACCAGGTTGCCGGCTTCGTCGATCATGATTTCGATCGGCGCAGCCTCGATGGCATCAGGCTGACCGATATTGCGTGGCCTTCGCGGCTTATCGTTCGTGGCTTGTTCACCGTCCGTCGCTTCTTTGGAATTCTTGTCCGATGTAGCCTCATTGTTCGCAGCGGGCTGGCCATCGGACTCGCCATCGGTATTCGTTGGACGACCTGCGGCAGGTGCACTCTGCGGCGGTTGTGTCTCGTCCGTTTGAGCGCTGGTCAAATGCACGGCGGCTTTGTCCGGGACGATCGTCACTGCATCTTCAGCGGCCTTCGGGGCTGCTACTTCGGGCTTCTTCTGATTGGGTGGTGCCTTCTCTTTGAACTCATTGGCCTCGGGCAAGATCAACGGATTGGGCGAGACGCGATTCCAGCGTTCTTGCAACTTCTTCAAGTACTCGAGCGTCTCGGGTTGTCGCGAAGCATCGATGACTCGCAGATTGCTCGGTCGTTGCCCTTCGGCCGGTATCTCGCCCAGCTTCACCAACAAATTGCGGACTTCGTCCATTTCAACTTTGTTGGCCCACAACATAATTTGATTGTCATTGACATTCGCGCCCACGCGCATCTTGTCATCGTTCTTTTTCTTGGAACTGTTGCTTGAGTAACCGCCATCCCAATAACCCCAACTGCGGTAGCGATCATTGTTATCGCTCTTCTCTTCCTGAGCGCCCATCAGAAACTGGATACTGCCTGCAACGGATTCAGCATCCAAGCGTCGCAACTGGATCACTTCAACTTGCGTCCACTGCCATCCAAACGTTCAATGACCGACTGGATCACAAACTGGTCTGCCAGCGAAGCATAGGCAATGATCGCTTGATTGTTTTCGTCCACTTGCAACTTGGTGGATGGTTCGAGTGCATCCATCTCCATCAGGGAGGCCACAAGTTGCTTGGGATCGAGCGTCGCCAGTCTATATACCTTCATGCGCGATTGCATGCGTTGAAAATCTTGCGAGCCGCTGCTGGGAACATCGATGCGTTGGATAAACGCAGCCACGATTGCCATTTTTTGCGGAGCTGCCGAGACGATCAAACTGTTGTTGCGCGAGTTAGCGATCACGTAGACTTCGCTGTTCTGTTTCGCGGGCGCCTTGCGGCCACCGCCACCACCGCCACCGCCGCCTTGCTGCATCATTTGCATTTGTTGCTGCATTTGCTGTTGCATCTGCTGCTGCATTTGCATGATCTGATCCATGCCCATGCCGCCACCACCGCGACCGGATGACGATGGACGATTGATTCCGAGGAAAGCCTCTAGCTGCGGACGTACGGCTTCAGCCCGGGCAAACTCGAGCTTGAATTCACGAGCCAGTCCTTCAAGGGCGGCTGTCGATTGCTCTTGTTCGATCACGCGATGGATATCCAATAAATTGGCCGCAGCATCCATAACTTCCAATCGGTTCGTGGCCGCCAGTGCAGTAATCTTGCCATTGGGGCTGGTCATCGATTTGAACTCATCTTCCACGTCGGTGGCGACCAGGAAGGACAGCTCAAAGGAAGTTCGCAAGAATCGATGGGGCGGCTGCTCGGAAAGTTCTTCGGGCGAAACTCGCGGTACGAGAGCCGGATTGATCGAAGCGATCTTGGCCACCGTCATCGTGCCTTCGCTTTCGAGCAACGTGAAACCGCGCGAGAGCAGATGGCGATTGATAACGTCGCGTGTCTCGACCAACGTATAAGGACGTTGCGTGGCCAGGTTCAGATAGTCACCGGGCAACTCTTGCCAGTCCAATGATAGGTCCGACACATCAGCCAACCAGCGCAACAGCTCTGGCCATGGTTGATTGCGGAACTGAAACTGGACCTTGCCATCTTTATCGGGACGCACCTGCAGCTCTTTGGGATCAGGCGGCGATGGCGGTGCGGCTGGTCGCGATACGGGACCAGGCGCAGCATCTTTACCAGGTTCTTTGCCTTTGCCGTCCGGTTTGCCCGGTTTGCCTTCGCTACCTGGAATCGGTTTGCCATCGGGACCAAGCTTGGGCCTGGAGGGTCGAGGAGTCCCAGCTGGTGCGCCTTCTTCTTGCGCGGCTGCCGCCGCTGCCGCTTGAGCAGCGGACTCATCATCATCCTGGCTTAGGTTCATCATCAGGCACAGCCGCGTTGACGATGACGGGCTCCTGCGCGCGACAGCGAGTACCATCGACCAGCGGTAGAATGCATGCGATACAACATAGGGCCAGCCTTAAGCGGCCAACACAATTGGCAGCCCGCGTTGTCGCGATTGAGAATATAGACAAGTTCCATGGGCTCCGCAGTCCGAGCAGAAGTATCCGAGCGAGTTGGTTTGAGGGAACTAACGATCAATCGGCCCGCATTCGGGAGTCGCACAAATGGCATCCAACCATTAGACTTGTTACGCGCAGGGGGCGAGCCAGCGCATAACGGCTTTCTACGAAGATGCGCCGGTTAGGCAATTTGTCTATCGATTTATGGCAGGAAGCGTTAACGAAATCAAATCACTCTTGGAGTGCGGAGGCGTAGCCTCCGCTTTCGGAGCGCAAACGGCGTTTATCGAAGCAAATTGGGAAAAACATGACTCCATTGACAAACAATCCTTCGTTCAAACTTTAGCGCCGCACGAAAGCGGAAGCTCCGCTTTCGCACTCCAAAGATTTGGAGTGCGGAGGCGTAGCCTCCGCTTTCGCAGCGAGAACGGCGTTTATCGAAGCAAATTGGGAAAAACATGACTCCATTGACAAACAATCCTCCGTTCAAACGTTTAGCGCCGCACGAAAGCGAAAGCTCCGCTTTCGCACTCCAAAGATTTGGAGTGCGGAGGCGTAGCCTCCGCTTTCGCAGCGCGAACGGCGTTTATCGAAGCGAATTGGGAAAAACATGACTCCATTGACAAACAATCCTTCGTTCAAACGTTAGCGCCGCACGAAAGCGAAAGCTCCGCTTTCGCACTCCAAAGATTTGGAGTGCGCAGGCGTAGCCTCCGCTTTCGGAGCGCAAACGGCGTTTATCGAAGCAAATTGGGAAAACACGAATCCATTGACAAACAATCCTCCGTTCAAACTTTAGCGCTGCACGAAAGCGAAAGCTGCGCTTTCGCACTCCAAAGCCATACACCAAAAATTGAGTGACTAAAGATTCCAGCCTTCAGAAGACAATGACTGAGCCATCCTCAAGCGAATCGGCGCATCGTTATTGGTGTGGACGAGGCCGGCTACGGACCGAATATTGGGCCGATGTTAGTTGCCGCAACTGCCTGGCGTGTTCCCAATTATCTCGACGAATCCGGGCTTTATCGAGCTTTTGGGCGAACATTTTCACACGGCGGCTTGGAGCGAAAATTGCCAGCACGTTCCACTGGGCGATTCCAAGCAGCTCTATTCCCCAGCACCGGCCTGCGATCGCTCGAAGCTGGTTTGCTCGCCATGCTCTCGCACATCGTGCCAAACTTGCTGGACGCTGATTTTTGCGAGCTGTTGAAGCATTTAGATTGTTTCGGTCCCTGGTGCTTGCAAAGCGGCCAAGCGATTCCACCTTGGCTCGCCTGTATACCCGACCAGTTGCCATTGCACTTGGAACGAAGGGAAGTGGAAAGACTAAGCGCGCGGGCTAAAGATTGCTTGGCAGCAGAAGGTATCGAACTGCTTGCGGTCCGCGCAGCGGTCGTGCTCGAATCTGAATTCAACGCAGCCGTATCGCGACTCGGTTCCAAGGCCGCTTGCTCTCCAACATCACTATGCAAGTCGTCATGCAGATGCTGGCTGGTTACGACCAATGTTGCGTGGAAGTATTTTGTGATCGGCAAGGTGGTCGCAAAAGTACGCCTGTGTATTGCTGGAGCGATGCCTGATGAATGGTTCGATACGCTTGCCGAACAACCGCTACGCTCCAGCTATCGAAGACTGCGCGAACCGAAGCTGACGTTTCATTTTTCAGTTGGTGGCGATAGCTTTGCACCGACTGCCTTGGCATCGATGACGGCCAAATATTTGCGTGAGCGTTTTGATGGCCGGCGTCAATCACTACTGGCAAAGCCAGGTTGCAGGCTTGGAACCGACAGCCGGCTATCCCGCAAGACGCCAAGCGTTTCGGGCTTGCATTGAAGGCAAGGCTGCCGAACTGGGGCACGCAATAGATCAGTGGTGGCGCGTGTGTTAGAGCCGAAATCAAACGCCGACAAACAAGCTGTCGAGCTGGAACAAATTGTAGCATATGCTACACCTTCCCCGCCCGTCATCAGCGCTCGCCAACGATTGCTGGCCGATGCGAGCTTGCTGCTGACTCACTATCCTCTGGGGCGCGAACATACCGGTCGTCAAGTTTGCATCCGGTCATGTCGAGCCGCTGGTGTTTAATGCCTGCCGCATGATTCTTTCGACGATCGCTTTGGGCATACTGGCCGGAGTTGAAACTCGTTTTTGTGAAGCAACCGGCTGATCGATTCAGCGTTTCTCGGTTCGTTATCTTTTGCGCTGGTATCCGGTCTGTTCTACCCGCTGATGTTTATGTGGGGTATCGATCGCACGACGGCGGGCAACACAGCGCTCTTGCTCTCGTCGATGCCGATATGGACCGCAATCATTTCGGCGCTGTTCCTGCACGAGCGGCTACCACCAATAACTTGGATTGCATTTGGCATCGCCTTCATCGGCACAGCCATCGTCGTTCTGGCGGGCGGCAATGTACACTTCTCGAGCGATAACCTGATCGGTAACTTGTTCATCACTGCTTCAGCCATGCTCTGGGCCAGCGGCACGGTGATCAGTGGTCCATTGCTCAAACAGATCAGTCCTCTGCGATTGGCTTTTTTCAGCAGCTTACTCACCACGCCCATCCATTTACTGATCGTCTCAGCTAAGTTGCCTGATGCTTTGCCAAAGTTTGCCGAGCCGCATGTGATGTGGGCTTTGATTTACTCCGGTATCTTTTCCACCGGTATTGCCTATGCGACCTGGCATGTCGGCGTACGACGTCTAGGTGGCTCACATGCGTCGATCTATCAAAATGTAGTCACCCTTGTCGCCGTCCTCGGCGGCTGGCTGGCGCTGGGCGAACCATTGTTGATCAGCCAGATTTTTGGCGGAGCGCTAATGATCTGCGGATTGCTGCTGATGCGCGTCGGCCGCTGATGTTTTCAGTCCTTCGTTTTTTGTCAAATGCCTAACTGCTATACTATCGACTTCTCCAATTCCCACCCCCGCCTCAGGATCTCAACATGCGCTGCTGTGTACTACGCTTTAGCATAGCCTTCGCGTTATGCCTCTTCTCGCTGACCGTGTCAGCCCAATCGCCCAAACTCTCGACGGCTCCCAATTGGGTATGGAGCGAATCGACAGAGGATGGTCAAAAAGTAGCTTTGCGAAAAACGTTTGAAGTGTCTGGCGAAGTCAAGCAGGCGCTAGTGGTTGGCACAGCGGATAATCACTGCGAACTGTTTCTCAATAACAAGCGTGCGTTTAAAGTCGACGAGTGGAGTGAGCTCGGCGCAGCGGACGTTACTCGACAGCTCAAGGAAGGCACCAACGTCATCGCCTTGGCCGCCAGTAACGATGGCGGCGCCGCCGGGGGCGTTGGCCGCGCTGATGATCGTCTATACCAATGGCAAGACTCAAGAGATCATCACGGACTCGAGTTGGAAAGTGGCCAACCAGGAAAGCCGCGGCGCTTGGCGCAATCCGGAGTTCAATGACAAGTCATGGGCCTCGGCGCGCGTGCTTGGCAAACTGGGCGATAACAACTTGCCATGGAGCGGCAGTCTCGGACCAGATGCCATTACCGCAAGCGTTGGCGCGAGCAATCAAGGTGAGTTCACACCGGCACTGGCCGAGAACGTGCAAGCACCTGAAGGCTTCAAAGTAGAAAAGATCTTTCAAGTTCCGGCGCAGTATGGGATCATGGGTCGCGCTGACTATCGATCCGCAAGGAAATTTGATCGCCAGCGATCAAGGTGGGCGGGGCTTGTTTCGCATCACGCCCGGCTCGGGCGATAAACCTACACGCGTCGAGAAGATGCCTGTGAATTTGAGCGGCGCGCATGGATTGCTCTGGGCATTCGATTCACTCTATGCCATGGTCAACGGTACCGGCGAACCAGGCCTGCATCGTTTGCGCGATACGAACGGTGATGGATTGGTGGATAGCGACGAATACTGCATGGCTGTACCGGGCGCCGGCGAACATGGACCACATGCCATCGTGCTCGGCCCCGATCAGAAGTCGCTGTTCATTGCAGCAGGCAATCATACGAAACTGCCTAATGCGATCGCCGGTAGCAAGATACCGCAGAACTGGAACGAAGATCATCTCTTGCCACGACGCTGGGATGCCAACGGACATGCTGCCGGTATTCTCGCCCCCGGTGGTTGGATCTGCCAGGTCGATCCCAACGGCAAGCAATGGAACGTGTTCAGCATGGGCTATCGAAACCAGTACGACATGGCCTTCAATGCTGATGGTGAACTGTTTTCCTACGATGCGGATATGGAATGGGATTTTGGTTCGCCCTGGTATCGGCCAACGCGCGTATGTCACGCGACAAGCGGCAGTGAATTCGGCTGGCGCAGTGGTACTGGCAAGTGGCCCACCTACTATCAAGACTCATTGCCACCAGCGTTGAGATAGGCCCGGGCTCGCCACGGGTGTCGTCTTTGGAACGGGTACGAAGTTCCCCGCCCGCTATCAGAAGGCGCTGTTCATTCTCGACTGGACCTACAGCACCATTTACTCGGTCGACTTGACACCGGATGGAGCCAGTTATTCCGGCAAGAAGTCGGACTTCATTACCGGTTCACCGTTACCTGTGACCGGACGCCGTAGTGGGTCTCGATGGCGCTCTTTACTTTACAGCTGGTGGTCGCGGAACGCAGTCCAATGTCTATCGCGTAACCTACACTGGCAGCGATTCCACCGCCCGCGTTGACGGTCATGACGTTGCCGGAGCAGAACTACGTGCCCTGCGCAGAAAGCTGGAGGCCACTCCACGGTCAGGCACAAGGCGACGTGGCCATGTTGATCGAACACTTGGGGCACGAGGATCGCTTCATTCCGTCTGCTGCTCGCGTGGGACTGGAGAGCCGCACCGGTGAATGCTTGGCGCGATGCCGTCGGCAAGCTGACCAAACCGAAAGCGATTGTTACTGCAGCGATCGCTTTGGCGCACCAAGGCAAGAACGAAGATCAAGCGCTGATTCTCGAGCGTCTGGGTCAATTGAAACTTGCGGAACTGAGCGATGAAGATTTGCTGGGTGCCCTGCGGGCTTATCAACTTGCGTTCACGCGTTTGGGTGAACCCACCGATGCATGGCGTCAGCAGTTAGTCACTCGCTTCGATGCACTCTATCCTGACAAGCGATATCCGGTCAACGCGGAACTCGTTCAAACTGCTGGTTTACTTGAAGTCGCCAACCGTTGTAGAAAAAACATTGGCGATGATGCAACAGCTTGGACCAGAGCCGATTCCGGACTGGAGCTACCTGGTGACGCGCAACGCCGGTTATGGTGGCACAGTTGGTAAAATGCTGAGCGATATGCCTCCATCGCGCGGCATTCACTTTGCCTTCATGCTGCGAAACGTCAAGAGCGGCTGGACATTGCCTCAGCGCAAACAGTACTTCCAATTCTTGATCGATGCGTCGAAGCATCCAGGTGGCAATAGCTATGGCAAGTTCCTGGCACAGTTCCGCGACGATGCCATTGCAACATGCAGTCAAGCTGAAAAGATCGTGCTCGAGCCGCTCATCAGTGCCTCGCTGGTTGGACCACCGATTCAATCGACTCCACCGGTCGGGCCAGGTCGCAAGTGGACCGCAGCCGAGATTGTAGAAACCGTCGGCACGCGCACACGCGGCCGCGATTTCAAACGCGGTCAGAACTTGTATCACGCCACGAGCTGTTCCAAGTGCCACCGCATGGCGGGCGAAGGTGGAGCTATCGGTCCCGATCTATCCACTGCAGCCAAAAAAGTTTTCCATTGCCGACTTGGCCGATGCCATCGTTGAACGAGTAAAGTTATCTCGGATCAATACGGCTCGCAACAAGTCGTCACCAGCGATGGCAAAACATTGGTAGGTCGAGCCGTTGAGATCGGCAACGAATTGTATGTTTACACCATCGATGCCGATGCCAAGCCTATCGTGCTGTCAAAAGACTGATGTCGAGTCAGGTGAAACCATCGAAGCTATCGCAGATGCCCGCAGCACTGGTCGATACGCTAAACGCTGAAGAGTTGAAAGATCTGTTTGCTTACTTGCTGGCCAGCGGTGATCCCAAATTCGCCGGTATACAAGTAGACACCTCCCCCAAGCTTTGCTTGGGGAGGTCGGAGCGAGGCGTTCAGCCGATGCTCCGGGAGGGGGCAGCCCGCCGAAACTGAAACAGTTCGGGCGCGAACAGCCCCCTCCCGAATCTCGCCTTTAGGGCTCGATTCGACCTCCCCCACGCTGCGCGTGGTGGAGGTGACAGGCCCTTACAAGTAACGGTATTTGTTGATGAGTAAAGGTACGCATAGTCTCGATTTGCTTTTGGCGAGCAGCTTGCCGCGCGAGTTGCCGCCGGTCGTGGTTACTTTTGGCGATGATGCGTTTTTGGCGTTTGCAGACTATTCATCATTTGCTCAAGCTGGCCAAGATCGATGCTGAGACGGCGCGGACCTTTGATGGCGAATCTTGTTTATGGCGCGATGTGCATGATGAACTGGCCACTGTGTCGCTGTTCGATCCGGACGAGCGACGCGTGGCCATCGTCCGCTATGGCGACGACCTTGTGAAAGGCTCGCGACCACAGATGGAGAAGTGGTTCACCAAACCAGTTGCTCTATCGCTCTTGCTCTTAGAGCTGAGCAGCTTTCCATCGAACACCAAGCTATATAAGATCGCTGCCGAATCGGGCTGGTGCATCGATTGCTCAGCCCCTAAAGGCAAAGCGGTTGAAACTTGGATTAAGAAATGGGCCGCATCAGCTCACAAGCTGACGCTCTTCAATCGCAGGTCGGCTTCATCTGGATCGCGTTGGCCCAGACTTTGGGACTACTCGATCAAGAACTCGCCAAGGCAGCGTGTACGCAGACGAATCAGGTGCAATCGCTGATGATCGGTTGACGCTGGCCATCGGTAGTTGGCGCACGCAAACCGTGTGGGAGATCGTGGCCGCTGCTGTGGAAGGCCGCACGGCTCACGCACTGGAACAAATTGCATAAAGTGATCCAAGCCGGTGAATCACCGATGGCCGTCGTGCCGCAGATGTCCTGGAGCTTGCGCAGGTTCGGTACCGCCACGCAACTGATTGCTCAAGCCGAACGCTTGCGTCGCAAAGTCAGTTTGCGCGATGCGCTGGCCCGCGCTGGTTTTCGTCCTTATGAACTTGGCACTGCCGAAGCACAGTTGCGACGGCTTGGTCGAGCGCGCGTTTAGCCATGGCTCGATTGGTTGCTTGAACAGATTTGAAATTGAAACTATCTCATTCGCAGGAAGATCGAGCCGTATTCGCCGTGGAAGAGTTTATTGGGTGCGGCTGGCGGCGTGATGGACACTAAGCCGCCGGCGCTAGCCCCGGTTCTCGAAGCACTTGACGAACCGACAAAAAATTTTGTGACAGAAAATTCTCAAAGGGAATCATTGTGCTTACGAACTCCCGTTTGCTGTTTGCTTTGTTCATTGTCTGCCTGGCCAGCAGCACAAAACGCTCAATCGCCGGCTCGGCCAAACATTCTCTTTCTGTTCGCAGACGACTGGGGCAGGTATGCCAGCGTCTATCGCGATGTCGATGGCCCTGGCACACTGAATGATGTAGTACAAACACCAAACTTTGATGCAGTGGCGCGGAAAGGTGTTCTGTTTCGCAACGCACATGTGAACGCACCATCCTGCACACCATTGTCGCAGCTCGCTTTTGTCGGGTCAGTACTTTTGCGCAACTGGTCGCGGCGCCATTCTGCGCGGCGCTGTCTGGGATAGTTCTATTCCTGCGTATCCACTGCTGCTGGCGCGATGCGGGCTATCACATCGGCAAGAGTACAAGGTCTGGAGTCCCGGCACACCAGCCGAGCGCCTTATGGGGACAAAACATGCGTATCAAAAGCCGGCGGTCGCATCAACGATTTCTCTGAAAACGTGACACGCATGGTCGAAGATGGCCGCGAACTGCAGTCAGCTAAAGAAGAGTTGTACAACCGAAGTGCGCCAGAACTTTCAAGCGTTTCTGAAAAGCGCGGCCCGGCTGATGCTCTTTCTTGTTATTGGTATGGTCCAACCAATGTCCATCGTTCATGGATGAAGGGCAGCGGCAAGAACTGTGGGGGCTTTGATCCGGATGCATTAAGGGCAAGCTGCCTCCCTATTGCCGATGTCGCAGAAGTGACGCGAAGACCTGGTCGATTACTTCGGCGAATCGCTGCTTGGGATGCCTGCATCGGTGTGCTGGTCAGCGAACTAGAAAAGCAAGGCTTGCGCGATAACACGCTGATCGCCATCACGCGATCATGGTGCGCCTGGTTTTCACACACGGTAAATGCAACCTCTATGGCTTCGGCCATGGCGTCTCGCTGGCGATCAGCGGTCCAGGAGTGGAAGGGGGACGCGTGGTCGATGACTTTGTGCTCTTGCCGATTTGGCACCGACGTTTTGGAAGCGGGTTCCGTGAATGTGCCTGAAGTGATGACGGCTCGCACGCTCTGGCCAAGTGCTCAAGAGTAAGCAATCCGTCAAGTTGATCCGCAGCGCACGAGCGTGATCACTGGTCGCTAACGCCATGTCGAAAACGCGCCGCTGATTTTATGCACCCTATCCGCAGACGCGCTCTGCGTACCAAGGACTACGTGCTGATCATCAACTTTCATTCCGGAACGTTATCCGCTAGGTGACCCGTATGGACTGGGATAGCGATTCCGCGCCGAGCCTCGAACAGATTACCAAGAACACGCGAGCAACTTTGCCGATGGAAGATGCCAGTCCCACCAAAGCTTGGTTGGTTGGTCAGCGCAATTCAACTGAGGGAAGAAACACTTCGAGTGGGTTTACGGCAAGCGGCCCAAGTACGAGCTTTACGATCTGCGCAGCGATCCGCATGAAACGAAAAACGTGGCGGATGATCCGGCTTATGCCGCTGTGCGAAAGGAATATGAAGAGAGGTTGCTGGCCGAGCTTCGTCGAACCGGTGATCCGCGTTTGATCGATGATGGAAAGTTCTTCGAGACGCCTCCGCTGGCTGGGCCGGTCAATGAAGATGATCGAACACTGTTGTCGAGCTCTAAGTCACCTCCCCCAAGCTTTGCTTGGGGGAGGTCGAATCGAGCCGTTAGGCGAGATTCGGGAGGGGGCCTATTTGCGCTGCGGACCAGTCCATGTCGGCAAGCGGCCCCTCCCGGAGCCTCGCTAAACGCGGGCTCCGACCTCCCCCAAGCAAAGCTTGGGGGAGGTGACGAACCCAAACTTGAATTCTACGTGAGAGACTAATATGAAGATCGAGAGCTACGGCAGCGGTTTCGGATGCCGGATGTTACGTTTGATGATGAGCGTGGGTTGGTACGTGTGAACGTCAAGCGCCGGCGGCCTCGGGCGAGCTGTTCTTGCATGGTGCGCACTGCGCACGTGGCGACCGGGCGGGCCAGACAGCCGTGTTATGGATGAGCCAAGAATCGCTTTATCAAAGCGACAAGCCAATTCGAGGGTGGCGTACCTATTTGCTTTCCTTGGTTTGGTCCCAATGCTCACGACAAAACCGCACCTCGCGCATGGCCTGGCACGCTTAAAGGCTTGGGACCTGCGTCCATCGATCGCGATGCCAACGATACAGTACATCTGAAATGCACCACGCGCATCGATCCCCTTCGACCTGGAGTACGTCTGTCAGCTTTGGAGCGACACTCACACTAGCGCTCACCACGCTACGACTGGCTCCCACACCACGGTAAACCTGAGCGTTTTCGAAGA